>JAXCGZ010010197.1:25000-42434 GCA_037179515.1 Halocaridina rubra | reverse complement strand
ATTTTAGCAAGATTTTGAGATATAATTCTGGCTACAGTGATATTCTTGAGGAAAGGGTAACCTACTGTTAGGTATTTCAAGGCATTAATGAAAATTTACTCTCAAGTATATATGGGCGAAGTTGATGTAACAATAGTTTAACATGTAGTAGGTTGGCTCATGGCACCAGCAGCCCGTTGCAGTGCTGTAGCTGTATGGCTTTTGGGACTTAAATAGGACTGTCCAGGACAGAATCAGTGATATGTGTTCCTTCAGTTGTGGTTCTTTTTCTATGCCTACATCCACACCAAATATTCTTGGATATTCGTTACACATTTCTTATTATCCCTTCACATCTGACAAATCACAACACTCCTCATCTCTGATTATCTTCATGTGTTCTTCGTGCCCAGGCCTGATGAGGGCAGTTTTATTTTATAAGTTTTATGGCCCGTCCTGGTGTTACGCACATAAAGAGAAAATACTAAGTATTATATGTGATCGTGACGACTTATTTACTCATCATTTCATACACACACACACACACACACACACACACACACACACACACACACACACACACACACACACACACACACACACACGCACATTTTTTTATTTTGGTATATATATTGAGTTAAATGTAAAGTCTAATCCCGTGATAACATATCTTGGTTAGCAAGTCAGTTTATCAGTTAGGAAGAATAATATAGCAGAAATAGGTGGGTGCCACCTCAAACACAAATTCGAATTTTCCTTCAGGTTTGACCTTTGTTTTTCTTTTTCTTTTTATACTTAAATTACCATGGTCAAGTTTTTAAGTTAAGATGTGTGTTACCAGAAAAGAGATAAACTGAGTCACTAAATAGCACTTATATGGAGATATAAAAATTCTGTGTGAAGCTCAATTAAAAGTTTTTCTCTTTTTTTTTTCCTCTTTCTCGTCTTCTTTCTATATTCTGTGAGAGGGAGAACATAAAAATGAGGCCATCTCTGTCCCAAACCTCTCCCACCCAGGGGTCGGGAGAAGGGGTAGCCATCAGGGGACTTAAACAGAGAATCAAGAGGTTAGAGGAAATGGTTACAAGCCTTGATGATAAAATTCGGAATATGGATGGAGAAATGAAAGAGAATGAAACACTCAGAGAACAAATAAGATCTTTGGAGGAAGCAAATAAAGCACAAGGGCAGGAGAGAAAGGAACTAGAAAAAAGAATAAAGAAGCTGGAAGGGGAAAAGAGTCAACTAGAATCTAGAATTTCTAAACAAGAAGATAAAAACAAACAGCTAAATGACAACCTAAAGGAATTAGATGTTAGTTCACTGCTCTCTTCTGAGAGAGACGAGATTGCTGCTTGGAATGTTCAGATTAAGGAAAACATTGAACAGTTCAGAAAAGAGTTCCAGGAGCTGAATATGGAAAATGATGCCATGAAAACGTCCTTTGCTGATGCACTAAAGGGGAATGTGGCAGTAAAAGAGGCTGTAAAGGTGGTGGCACTGGAAAACATACAAACAGTTGACTATAAAGAGACAGTAATCGAAAAAATGAAAGACGTTGTGATGGAAAGGGCAAACCCACTCATCAGACAGGCACTTGATAAGGAGAAGACAGTGGTAATCTCAGGCATAAGTGAATCCCAGGAGCCAACATGGCAGGGGAGACTTGAAGAAAATAAAGCTAACGTTGTAGACCTGATAAGAAAGCTTGGAGTAGTATGTGGTCCTGAGGATATTGTAAACATACACCAACTAGGTAAATATTCGAGGGAAGGAAAGCCGAGACCAACAAAAGTAACCTTTGAGAGAGGGGAGACATGTAGGGAAATATTGTTGAGAAAAAAAAGTCTAAAAGACCTTCAAGAATGCAAAGAAGTGTTCATTAGACGATACAGAACACAGGAAGAGATGGGAAAGATCAAAAACTTGTTGCAAGAGGCAAGAAGGTTAAATGATGAAAGAAATGAAGAAGAGAAGAAAAATTTTCGTTACAGAATACTTCCAGACAAAGGGGAGATAAAGAAGATAATGACAGAAGATCAGGGGATGGGGCCTCATTAAGATTGTTATACACAAATGCTGATGGATTAGCTGGTAAGGCAGTAGAATTAAAAGATAGGATTCACAACAGTAAGGCAGATATAGTAGCAATTACAGAGACTAAGTTGAGTGAGGACATAAACAGTGTCACAGTTTTTCCTAAGGGCTTCAGAATACTAAGGGTCGAAAGATCTGAGAGGACTGGTGGAGGGATAGCACTGCTCATAAGTGAGAGGATTCAAGTTGAAGAAATAAACTTGGCTATAGAAAGTGAGTTCAGGGAATTTCTTGTTGCTCGCATAAATACTGGGTCAGAGAACATTATAATAACTGTTGTATACAACCCACCAAGGAACCAAAATAGGCTTGAAATTTATGAGGAAAGTCATATAGGTACGATTGAAGTCATAAACTCAGTTGTTAACATGGCGCGGGAGAAAAAATGTAGGATTTTGATTATGGGAGACTTTAATCATAAAGAGATAGATTGGATAAATCTTGACCCACACAGTGGTGAGGACTCATTTGGGGCAAGATTCCTAGATTGCGTACAAGGGAATTTCCTACACCAACATGTAATGGAACCAACAAGAGCCAGGGGTGGGGATGAGCCATCACTACTTGATCTGGTGTTCACAGATAATGTGTTGGATATTGAAAATATTGAGTATGAACCACCAATTGGAAAGAGTGACCACTGTGTGTTGTTGATGGAGTATATCATTGAAGACATTCTTCCTGAGAGTAGAGGCACTGAGGACATGAGGAGGAACTATCCGAAAGGAGATTACATCAAAATGAATGAGCTTTTTGCAGTTATTGACTGGAGAACCTTATTTTACAACAAATCTGTACAAGAAATGTATGACATCTTTTGTGAGAAATATGGGAAGATAGTAGATTGCTGCATACCTGTCACCAAAGTAGGTGTAATTCATGCCAGAGAGAAATGGTTCGATAATGGGTGTAAAAGAGCTAAGGAGTGGAGAGACAAATGCTGGAAAAGGTATAGGAGGAGAAAAAACATAAATGCCTGGCAAACCTACAAAAGAGCAAGAAATGACTACCTAAGTAAAAGGAGAGAGGCAGAGAGAGATTATGAGAGGGACATCACCAGGAAGGCTAAAGAAAATCCCAAGCTTTTCCACAGCTTTATCAGAGGAAAACTGAAGGTAAAAAAACAGGTTTTAAGGCTAAAGAGAGCGGATGGAAGCATCACTGAGACGGACGAAGAGATCTGCAAAGAATTGAACAAGGAGTTTCAGTCAGTATTTACAGTAGAAAATACCCCACCCCCTCAGATTGCAGTGATAGAAGCTCAAGGGCCGGTACTAGAGAACATCAACCTTACAGCCACAGAGGTATGCAAAGCGCTGATGGATTTAGATGTTCATAAAGCTACAGGTCCTGATGACATATCCCCTCATGTGCTTAAAAAATGCGCAAACACAATATCAGTGGCACTAAGTATCATATTTAAGGAGTCACTGGAGTCGGGGGAGATTCCAAGATGCTGGAAACAAGCAAATGTGATACCTATCTTCAAAAAGGGAAGGAGGGATACGGCTCTGAACTATAGACCAGTTTCCTTGACCAGCATAGTTTGCAAACTTATGGAGAAACTACTAAGGAAACATATCTCTCTTCACTTGGAATCCTTCAACTTTTTGTCAGTGAGGCAACATGGCTTCAGAGAAGGAAGATCAACAGTAACAAACTTATTAGAATTTTATGATGAGGTAAGCCAAATCTTACAGGAAAGAGAGGGCTGGGCAGATTGCATATTCCTAGACTTCCAGAAAGCGTTTGACACTGTTCCACATGGGAGACTTATTAGGAAGCTGCAATCAATGGCTAGAATAGGTGGAAATGTCTTGGAATGGATAAAAACTTACTTAGAAGGAAGGGAACAGAGGGTTAGAGTAAGACACTCAGTGTCTGAATGGAGAAGAGTTAGTAGTGGAGTTACACAGGGTTCAGTTTTAGGGCCACTTTTGTTCCTTGTATATGTAAATGACCTACCAGAGTCTGTAAATTCATTCATGAATATGTTTGCAGATGATGCAAAGATTGTGAAGAAAGTAAAAAACGAGAACAATGGTAGAGAACTTCAGGAGGATCTAAATAATCTGCATGAGTGGTCAGAAAAGTGGCTAATGAAATTCAATACCTCAAAATGTAAGGTAATGAGAATGGGTACAAGTGCAAGAAGGCCCAAGCTTGACTACTCGGTGGCTGGAGTACAACTTCAAGAGACAGAAAATGAGAGAGATCTAGGAGTAAACATACTGGCAGATTTGTCTCCAGAAATACATATAAATGGCGTAGTAAGGGCAGCATATGCATTCTTATCAAACGTAAGGGTAGCCTTCAGGCACATGGACAAGGAAATGTTCAGAAATATTTATGTAACCTATGTGAGGCCAAAACTCGAATATGCAGCCCCCTTTTGGAATCCGCACTTGAAAAAGCACATAGCTAAGCTTGAAAAAGTTCAAAGACATGCCACGAAACTGGTGCCAGAAATACGCAATCTCGGTTATGATGAGAGGCTGAGGGAATTAGACTTGCCATCACTCGAAGCTAGAAGAGTAAGGGGGGATATGGTGACAGTCTTTAAATTCCTTCATGGTTATGATAGAGTGGATAGGGATCGATATTTCGATATGGCTGGCTCTAGAACTAGAGGTCATAGTTTGAAGCTTCGGAAGAAAACTTGTTTGCAGGATGTAAGGAAATACTTTTTCAGTGTAAGAGTAGTTGATAATTGGAATTCGCTAAGCGAGGAGGTAGTTAATGCTATCTCAATCCATAGTTTTAAGGACAGGTATGATAAGTATCACTAAGTCTAAAAATGGAACCGATCAGGAGACGGGAAGATACGAGCTTTGGGCTCTTTCCCGTAAACACAATTAGGTAATCACAATTAGGTAATCACACTCTTAAATTACTACTTCTGTTTTGAGTGACTAAGTGCTTAGTGGAAAACTTTACCATAATTTCCATAAATCTGAAATCCTGCAGAGTATTGTGAGTACAAAACTTATATTTGTTGTAAGACGAGACTGTTCATATTAAAGGAAAAAAAATTGAGAACATTTTCGTGAGGAGAGAGAGAAGCTGCCGTCCAGTTCTGCCTTGAGGGAAATCTAGAAGAGTTGCCAGAGGTGGAGCCATCACATCACATTACCTAATTTTTTGTGTAAACTGGGGAAAGCTCTTAAGCCGTTTACCTGATCCTGTGGTTCTATATATTGTTAAAATCAGTATCCTTCCCATTTATATTAACTAGTTAGTTAGTTTGATACACGAAATAATTGAATAAAAAAAAAAAATACCAAATATCCACCTGTCAACAGTACTGAGTTAAGTTGCCAAGTAGTACAGCTGTCTTATTTTCTTCATTTTTTTTGCTTTTCTTTTAGCTTTCTCTTTTACTATTTTTTTATTTTGTATATATATTGAGTTAAATGTAAAGTCTAATCCCGTGATAACATATCTTGGTTAGCAAGTCAGTTTATCAGTTAGGAAGAATAATATAGCAGAAACAGGTGGGTGCCACCTCAAACACAAATTCGAATTTTCCTTCAGGTTTGACTTTTGTTTTTCTTTTTCTTTTTATACTTAAATTACCATGGTCAAGTTTTTAAGTTAAGATGTGTGTTACCAGAAAAGAGATAAACTGAGTCACTAAATAGCACTTATATGGAGATATAAAAATTCTGTGTGAAGCTCAATTAAAAGTTTTTCTCTATTTTTTTCCTCTTTCTCGTCTTCTTTCTATATTCTGTGAGAGGGAGAACATAAAAATGAGGCCATCTCTGTCCCAAACCTCTCCCACCCATGGGTCGGGAGAAGGGGTAACCATCAGGGGACTTAAACAGAGAATCAAGAAGTTAGAGGAAATGGTTATAAGCCTTGATGATAAAATTCGGAATATGGATGGAGAAATGAAAGAGAATGAAACACTCAGAGAACAAATAAGATCTTTGGAGGAAGCAAATAAAGCACAAGGGCAGGAGAGAAAGGAACTAGAAAAAAGAATAAAGAAGCTGGAAGGGGAAAAGAGTCAACTAGAATCTAGAATTTCTAAACAAGAAGATAAAAACAAACAGCTGAATGACAACCTAAAGGAATTAGATGTTAGTTCACTGCTCCCTTCTGAGAGAGACGAGATTGCTGCTTGGAATGTCCAGATTAAGGAAAACATTGAACAGTTCAGAAAAGAGTTCCAGGAGCTGAATATGGAAAATGATGCCATGAAAACTTCCTTTGCTGATGCACTAAAGGGGAATGTGGCAGTAAAAGAGGCTGTAAAGGCGGTGGCACTGGAAAACATACAAACAGTTGACTATAAAGAGACAGTAATCGAAAAAATGAAAGACGTTGTGATGGAAAGGGCAAACCCACTCATCAGACAGGCACTTGATAAGGAGAAGACAGTGGTAATCTCAGGCATAAGTGAATCCCAGGAGCCAACATGGCAGGGGAGACTTGAAGAAAATAAAGCTAGGGTTGTAGACCTGATAAGAAAGCTTGGAGTAGTATGTGGTCCTGAGGATATTGTAAACATACACCAACTAGGTAAATATTCGAGGGAAGGAAAGCCGAGACCAACAAAAGTAACCTTTGAGAGAGGGGAAACATGTAGGGAAATATTGTTGAGAAAAAAAAGTCTAAAAGACCTTCAAGAATGCAAAGAAGTGTTCATTAGACGATACAGAACACAGGAAGAGATGGGAAAGATCAAAAACTTGTTGCAAGAGGCAAGAAGGTTAAATGATGAAAGAAATGAAGAAGAGAAGAAAAATTTTCGTTACAGAGTACTTCCAGACAAAGGGGAGATAAAGAAGATAATGACAGAAGATCAGGGGATGGGGCCTCATTAAGACTGTTATACACAAATGCTGATGGATTAGCTGGTAAGGCAGTAGAATTAAAAGATAGGATTCACAACAGTAAGGCAGATATAGTAGCAATTACAGAGACTAAGTTGAGTGAGGACATAAACAGTGTCACAGTTTTTCCTAAGGGCTTCAGAATACTAAGGGTTGAAAGATCTGAGAGGACTGGTGGAGGGATAGCACTGCTCATAAGTGAGAGGATTCAAGTTGAAGAAATAAACTTGGCTATAGAAAGTGAGTTCAGGGAATTTCTTGTTGCTCGCATAAATACTGGGTCAGAGAGCATTATAATAACTGTTGTATACAACCCACCAAGGAACCAAAATAGGCTTGAAATTTATGAGGAAAGTCATATAGGTACTATTGAAGTCATAAACTCAGTTGTTAACATGGCACGGGAGAAAAAATGTAGGATTTTGATTATGGGAGACTTTAATCATAAAGAGATAGATTGGATAAATCTTGACCCACACAGTGGTGAGGACTCATTTGGGGCAAGATTCCTAGATTGCGTACAAGGGAATTTCCTACACCAACATGTAATGGAACCAACAAGGGCCAGGGGTGGGGATGAGCCATCACTACTTGATCTAGTGTTCACAGATAATGTGTTGGATATTGAAAATATTGAGTATGAACCACCAATTGGAAAGAGTGACCACTGTGTGTTGTTGATGGAGTATATCATTGAAGATATTCTTCCTGAGAGTAGAGGCACTGAGGACATGAGGAGGAACTATCCGAAAGGAGATTACATCAAAATGAATGAGCTTTTTGCAGTTATTGACTGGAGAACCTTATTTTACAACAAATCTGTACAAGAAATGTATGACATCTTTTGTGAGAAATATGGGAAGATAGTAGATTGTTGCATACCTGTCACCAAAGTAGGTGTAATTCATGCCAGAGAGAAATGGTTCGATAATGGGTGTAAAAGAGCTAAGGAGTGGAGAGACAAATGCTGGAAAAGGTATAGGAGGAGAAAAAACATAAATGCCTGGCAAACCTACAAAAGAGCAAGAAATGACTACCTACGTAAAAGGAGAGAGGCAGAGAGAGATTATGAGAGGGACATCACCAGGAAGGCTAAAGAAAATCCCAAGCTTTTCCACAGCTTTATCAGAGGAAAACTGAAGGTAAAAGAACAGGTTTTAAGGCTAAAGAGAGCGGATGGAAGCATCACTGAGACGGATGAAGAGATCTGCAAAGAATTGAACAAGGAGTTTCAGTCAGTATTTACAGTAGAAAATACCCCACCCCCTCAGATTGCAGTGATAGAAGCTCAAGGGCCGGTATTAGAGAACATCAACCTTACAGCCACAGAGGTATGCAAAGCGCTGATGGATTTAGATGTTCATAAAGCTACAGGTCCTGATGACATATCCCCTCATGTGCTTAAAAAATGCGCAATATCAGTGGCACTAAGTATCATATTTAAGGAGTCACTGGAGTCTGGGGAGATTCCAAGATGCTGGAAACAAGCAAATGTGATACCTATCTTCAAAAAGGGAAGGAGGGATACGGCTCTGAACTATAGACCAGTTTCCTTGACCAGCATAGTTTGCAAAGTTATGGAGAAACTACTAAGGGAACATATCTCTCTTCACTTGGAATCCTTCCACTTTTTGTCAGTGAGGCAACATGGCTTCAGAGAAGGTAGATCAACAGTAACAAACTTATTAGAATTTTATGATGAGGTAAGCCAAATCTTACAGGAAAGAGAGGGCTGGGCAGATTGCATATTCCTAGACTTCCAGAAAGCGTTTGACACTGTTCCACATGGGAGACTTATTAGGAAGCTGCACTCAATGGCTAGAATAGGTGGAAATGTTTTGGAATGGATAAAAACTTACTTAGAAGGAAGGGAACAGAGGGTTAGAGTAAGACACTCAGTGTCTGAATGGAGAAGAGTTAGTAGTGGAGTTCCACAGGGTTCAGTTTTAGGGCCACTTTTGTTCCTTGTATATGTAAATGACCTACCAGAGTCTGTAAATTCATCCATAAATATGTTTGCAGATGATGCAAAGATTGTGAAGAAAATAAAAAACGAGAACAATGGTAGAGAACTTCAGGAGGATCTAAATAATCTGCATGAGTGGTCAGAAAAGTGGCTAATGAAATTCAATACTTCAAAATGTAAGGTAATGAGAATGGGTACAAGTGCAAGAAGGCCCAAGCTTGACTACTCGGTGGCTGGAGTGCAACTTCAGGAGACAGAAAATGAGAGAGACCTAGGAGTAAACATACTGGCAGATTTGTCTCCAGAAATACATATAAATGGCATAGTAAGGGCAGCATATGCATTCTTATCAAATGTAAGGGTAGCCTTCAGGCACATGGACAAGGAAATGTTCAGAAATATTTATGTAACCTATGTGAGGCCAAAACTCGAATATGCAGCCTCCTTTTGGAATCCGCACTTGAAAAAGCACATAGCTAAGCTTGAAAAAGTTCAAAGACATGCCACGAAACTGGTGCCAGAAATACGCAATCTCAGTTATGATGAGAGGCTGAGGGAATTAGACTTACCATCACTCGAAGCTAGAAGAGTAAGGGGGGATATGGTGACAGTCTTTAAATTCCTTCATGGTTATGATAGAGTGGATAGGGATCGATATTTCGATATGGCTGGCTCTAGAACTAGAGGTGATAGTTTGAAGCTTCGTAAGAAAACTTGTTTGCAGGATGTAAGGAAATACTTTTTCAGTGTAAGAGTAGTTGATAATTGGAATTGGCTAAGCGAGGAGGTAGTTAATGCTATCTCAATCCATAGTTTTAAGGACAGGTACGATAAGTATCACTAAGTCTAAAATGGAAGCGATCATGAGACGGGAAGATACGAGCTTTGGGCTCTTTCCCGTAAACACAATTAGGTAATCACAATTAGGTAATCACACACACACAAAGAAACGCAATACCCCATGTATGGGAGGTGGCCAATATAAACAACTCACCTATCAGGTTTCTAGTTAGAGGTTTTCCAATGTATCCCTACGCATGCCCTGACTCCACTGTCTCCTAACCTTTCTGTTTGACCTAACAAATTTCTAATATCACTATTAATGTTTCAAACCCCCCAAACCACTAACCACTTCAGAGCTTAAAGTTGGTCACAAGAATCCTCCCCCTCCACTACTACCACAGTACTTTGGTCATCAACAATGTAATTGGGTAAAGATCTTCAGCTTGATGATAAAGGGTCACGATAGTCTTTCCCCATATAAAATAACATTGCTCGGGTCAACCACAGTGTAAGTGGGCAAATATTTTCTGCCTTGGGGGTAAAGGGTCACAACAATCCTCCTCGAACACTACCACCACACTGCTTGGGTCACACACAGTTAAAGTGGGCAATGTTCTTCTTCTATGGGGCACAACATTCGCATCTGGTTTACTCCCATCTTTTCAACTTGCAGTATTAATTAAAAAAAATTAAAATAATTTACTTTGTTTCCATTTGAAGTGTTTTATCAACAATAACGTCACCTATTCCGTCACTGAATAAAATAAATAAACCAAAAAGTGCGCTAACATGCAGTTAAATAAACCAAAAAGGGCTCTAAAATGCAGTTAATGGTTATGCAAATCTTTGTTTGAGCTCGGCTATCTCGTTATTCATTAAACACAGGCAACCTTTTAGCAGCGTTGATCAGTATATTGTTGTTTATATATGCAATTCAGTCCAGATAAAAATGCTTAATAGCCCCTGAGAGGGGTAGGTAGGCAGATAGGTAATGCCAAAATAGCTATAAACAAGAGGCGAAATATTTGAAAGGGCTTTTCTATATGAGAAACATCGAGTCGACAGAAATGTACGAACCATTTATCTTGTTTCACAGCAGATATTAGGGTCGCTGTTTCACGCTAGTTGCTTAGAGACAACTGTCCTGACCTATAAATCTTCTCTCTCGGCACTTTTTCCCAAGTTCACATAGGGTCCTTATTCCTAAATTGTCTTTTTGATGCTATTGTTGATTTTGGTTCAGGATTTTATGGCTGGATACCCTTTCTAACACCAACGTTTTTCACTGATTCGGGGTTGAGGCTAGCACAGAGTTGAGTTGGTTTGTACCCCAAGTGGCTGGACTTGAACGCTATAAACAAACACTCAATATTTAGAAAAACAAAATAATTTGTCCGCTTATGGGACGGAACAGAGCTGATCTGGCTTGCACTGCTTAAAGTTACGAATAGTATATATAATAATATAGATATGAAAAAATTATCTTTGCTTGTATTATTAGACTTATCAAAAGCCTTCGACAGTGTAAACCATGAAATTCTTTTAAGTAATTGTATTAACTTAAATATTGATCCAAGCTGGTGTAGCGAGTATCTATCTAATCGTAAACAGTCCATACGTCTTAACAACATTATCTCTGTGCCAAAAAAATTATCATTTGGTGTTCCACAGGGATCAGTACTTGGTCCTATTCTCTTCTCCATTTACGTAAATGATCTATCTTCTTTCATTTCTGACTGTCTAGTCGTACAATATGCAGATGACACTCAACTACTCCTTAGTGGTGATATTAGTAATCTCCCAGAGCTAACTTTAAGAGCAGAAAACACTCAAAAATTAAAACCTATTTCCAAGAAATTGGGCTGTTAATTAACGAAAGTAAAACACAGTGCATATTTATTGGTTCAAGGTTCCACATAGCACAAATTCCAGAAAACACAACAATTAATTTTTGCGACAATATTATCACACCTAGCAAAACAGTAAAAAACCTAGGAATTCACTTTAATAACCACATGTTGTTTGATTCCCATATAGATAAAGTATGCAAAAAGGTTACAGGAACATTAATGTACTTATCACGCATAAAAGACAATTTTGAGACTACCACTCGAATAACTGTTGTTGAATCTCTAGCCCTAAGTCACATTAATTACTGCACAACTGTTTGGGGAGCTACCACTAAGACTCAGATAAACAGAATACAGAAGCTTATTAATTTTGCAGCTCGAGTTGCCCTGGGAGGAATAAGAAAATACGACCACATCACACCAGCTCTCAATAAACTTGGGTGGCTGCGGGCAGAAAATAAGGTCGCTTATGCTATTTATGTTTTTGTATTCAAAATTTTGGACCATCATTATCCTAGCTGGCTATTTGATTTAAAAACAGTCAGGGATATAAGGGGAACCAACACAAGACAGAGCAGTGAGCTCTTTATTCACAGAACAAACACAGAAGCAAGTTCAAAGATGATCACTATCAAAGGGCCAACACTCTGGAATAATATGCCAGAGCATCTTAAAAATGCATCCTCCTTCACAGCTTTCAAAGGCAAACTATATAGTTTTCTTTTGGACAAATAGTTGCTGCTCATTAAGAACTAATTATTCTCATTGTAAGGAAACAAATATGGAAATGATGCCGATAATAACGATCCTGTATCTAGTGGCATACTTACTACTTTATTATTAACATTATTGTTAACATTTTTATTACAGCATTATTATTATCTATGAAAGCTACATTTAATTTAACTATATGTCTAACCCTCTTATTTATTAGTTTAATTACATGTCTACTTATAAGTTACTATTAATGTTGAATAACCATTGTACAAAATGGAAATAAATGTTTGTTTGTTTGTTTGTTTGTTCTCAGTGGCTAGATGTATAAGATCCATATATACTGTAATAATGAAAACAAAAAATGTACTTATACATTTTATTTAGAAATGTGATTACAGGCATCCAATACATGAACTCTTGCATCCAAGAGTTCCACTACCTCACTACAATCTCTCTCTCTCTCTCTCTCTCTCTCTCTCTCTCTCTCTCTCTCTCTCTCTCTCTCTCTCTCTCTCTCTCTCTCTCTCTCTCTATCTATCTATCTATCTATCTATCTATCTATCTATCTATCTATCTATCTATCTATCTATCTATCTATATATATATATATATATATATATATATATATATATATATATATATATATATATATATATATATATATATATATATAGACACACACACACACATATACAGGAGCCATTATTCCCCATAATAGAGGGGAGGCCGTGTCAAAGTAATATCTTTACCCTCTGCAGGTGGAAAATAAAAGGGAGAGTCCCAGTCCCCATCACACCGCCTTATTTTGCCAACTTTCAAGACAAGCTGAAAAACACGAAGAAGGCTTTTTGCCCCAAATCAAAGGGAAGAAAGAAGAATATGTAGAATAAGACAGTATGAGAGAATGAACTATAGGATGCAGAGAACGTTCAGCTCCTCATCTGGATTAAACCCTCCCACCTAATTCCAAGAATAACAGAAGAAACTGTAAAATAAAGAGAGGAAGAATAAGAAAAAATATGAAAAAAAACAAAGTAAAATATCCTTGATTTCCAAATATAACAGTGATTTGCCCCCAACAATAATCCGGGAAATTGCATATCAGCCAGTCCTTTAAGGCACTCGGAACCAGCAATTCCAGATCCTGGAATGACTATTAACTCTGAAATCACAGACAACGGATGATAATCTCGCGTATGGGAATGTTAGGCAATTTAATCTAAAAAAATGATCAAAAGCTCAAATTAAAATAATTCATAGAAAACGGAAGATGGAGCCCAACCCTTATATGAGGAACATCGATTAGTTTAATGGCACTTGAAATACAAAGTCAAGCATAGAAAATACCACTAAAAATGTAAGGTCAAAAATAGAAACCGAAGACAACAACATAAATTAATATAATAAAAAAGAAACGGAAGGCGATGACCTCCCTTTCATAGAAAACTTGTTAAATTTAATGTCACTTGAAATACAAGGACCAGGCAGTGGATACAAAATGAAAGAAAAAAAGACTTCATAGAAAACGGAAAACGCAAAAACTAAAATTACTAAAAAATTTACAGAAAACTAGACTTTTGTTGGATGTTCACCCTTGAGGGTGAGCGGACCTTCCACTTGTGGCCCGCAGGTGGGGTGAGATTTTCTTCGGAGTGTACGTGGTATTCGCTCTTGCTGGCGAATGGGCTTTCCTGTTGGTGAGGAGGTGGGGTGAATTCTTATTGGTGATGATCGGACTTTCCTAATTGGCCCGCAGGTGAGATTGTGCCAAACTGTAAAGATAACGGAGAGCATAAATATTCAGTTGTGAATTATTAGTTTACATCAAACAACATAAATGAATTCCTGTTTTGGGGGAGAGAGAAAGAGTTATTGCATGGCTATCTTGGTGGAGGGTATTGTCTGATAATATTTGATAGACTGTTCATGTGGTTATTTGTTGCTAGTCTGATGATGGAGCTAGCAACCTGAAGGGCATTTGGGTCTTCGCTAGATGTTGCGGGGGCACCAGTTTTCCGTCGAATCTCTGAAAAAGAATCACATTCCAGGATGTAGTGTAGCAGTGGATGTGGTGAGGCTACCTGGCAAAAGGTGCATTCCTTGATGATATTCTCTACTATTTGCCAGGTGCACTTGTACCCGAGTCTTAGACGGTACACATTGACCTCAGTGCTTCGTCGAAGGCTCTTCGGCAGGGTGATACACCGAAGATCAGTGGTGGCTTTGTACCACCAGGTGGAGGGGGAGCCAATGTCTGTGCACAGGTTGTGTTTAGTTATTAAGGTGTTAAGGAGTGACTTGGTGGCTTTATTTTTAATCTGTTGCATCCCAGGAGACAGAGATATCTGGATTTCTGCTCTGAGAGTGGCTTGTTTGGCGGCTTGATCGGCTTCCTCATTTCCCTTGATGCCGACGTGGCTGGGAATCCAGGCAAGAGTGATGGCTTTTCCAAGGCTGGTTATCCTGTGGTAGTGGCTGAGGATGGTCGTGATGATGCGAATATTGTCTCTGAGGAGTGGCTTCTTGATGGCCTGTAAGGCGCCTTTAGAATCAGAGAGAATAAGGGCATGGTCAGCTTCTTGCTGGATGAAGCAGTCAAGGGCGTTGGCTATGGCCACAAGCTCCGTCTGGAGCGATGAGCAGGAGTTTGACAGTCTCCAGGATAGGACGTGGTTTCCAGTGATGAAGGCGGCGGCTGAGGCTCCAGTATCTTGGTTTACTGAACCGTCAGTGTAGTAGACTTGAGAGTTTGGCCTGCTCCAGCTCTGTATTTTGTCCTTATATATGTTTTTAAGGACAAGCGGGTTTACCAAGCTTTTGGGGTTGTCAGGGAGCTCGATCTTTATATCGAGTGGTTGGTCATTCCATGGGGGTGGGCATCTGTATTCAGGAAGCGGTGTGTCTTGTATCTTGGCTAGGATGCTCTCCCTGACTGGCAGTGCTTGCAGGCTAGCGCAGACCTTGGCTGCCCAGGTTCTAGGATGGTGGTTGGGCTGGCAATTGAGGGCTAGATGGAGATTTGTGCCAGCTAGGCATTTATGTTGGGCAGTGGTGGTTTTGGCCACAAGGAGGGTCAGTCTTTGCTGAGCTCTGAGTTTGAGTGGAATGAGTCCCGATTCCATCTGGAGGTTTTCTCTCTTGGTCCACATGGGGGCTCCTAGCATGGTACGTGTGGCGTTGTTTTGAATTACTTCTATTTTGTCCCACTGTCGGTCTTTTAGTAGCCAGAGTGTGGGACAAGCATAGTCAATGAGGCTGCGTATGGCTTGTACATAGAAGGTTCTGAGGACATTAAATGATGCACCATCGTAGAGGCCCGACATCCGACGAAGGATCGCTTGTCGCTGGCTGCACCTGTCGCGCAAGTATTGAATTTCTGGTCCAAAGGTTAGTCCTTGGTCGATGATTACACCCAGGTATTGGTGTTTGGTAACCCAGTCCACAGGTTCATTACCTATGACCAGATTAGTGTCTGGTCTCCACTGGTGGATGGGAAGGGCCTTGGTTTTGCGGGCATTGATTCTTACTCCAAGGGAGATGGAGGCTCGGTGAATCTTGGTGAGGCAGCGCTGTGTCTTGTTAGAGTTTCTGTGTCCTATTGTGACAAGGGCAAAGTCGTCCGCATAGTTGAAGAGTTTGGCTCCATGCGGTTAAACTAGACATTATGATCTCATTTAATGGGAAACTACTTTATTCTTCTCATTGAAAAGACAGTGACAAGATAATTCAAGGGAACATTTTATATGCTTTGGCTTTTTGTGGGAGGATAATACGAAGGGGAGATTCAGTCCCCCTGCTCCGCCCCATTGAGTATGGTAACATGTAACACAGAGATGCTATTCTTATCTCGTTCCTGGAGAATAGCAACACAGAAAAATAACCACCTATTCACGCACATACATACACACTAACACAATATATCAAGGTCTATAAATTTCGAATTAAAAATGACGAGCGCAATTGGTATGGGCAATTGAAGCTCATATTAAAATGGAAATATTTTGAAATGTTTCAGTGCCATTCTAATAAAAAAAAAAAAAAAAAAAAAAAAAAAAAAAAAATATATATATATATATATATATATATATATATATATATATATATATATATATATATATATATATATATATGTATGTGCAATATTTAATACCGTGACATGAATATATGGGGTTCATATATATTTTTTCTATTATGTGAATATGAAGTGTAATATATATATATATATATATATATATATATATATATATATATATATATATATATATATATATATATATATATATATATATATATATATATATATATATATATATATATATATATATATATATATATATATAGAGAGAGAGAGAGAGAGAGAGAGAGAGAGAGAGAGACTCTTATCAGTGAAGAATTTCTGGATTGTGTGTGTGTGGTTATGTGTTTGCAAGCATGCCTATGCAAATTCCTATACAATATATTATCTTAAGTGACTTTTAACATATTTCCATCAACAGTTTACACACACAGACACACACACACACACTCGCGTGTGATACGGTCCCAAACTAGAGACTTATGAAGAAAGTGCAAGTGATGGCGGGAATAGGCAATAACTTACTTAGAAGGAAGGGATCAGAGGGTTAGAGTGAGACACTCAATGTTTGAATGGAGAGGGGTTAGTATTGGAGCTCCACAGGGTTCAGTTTTAGGGTCACTTTTGTTCCTTGTATATGTAAATAACCTACCAGAGTCTGTAAATTCATTCATGAATATGTTTGCAGATGATGCAAAGATTGTGAAGAAAGTAAGAGACGATAACAATTGTAGAGACCTTCAGGAGGAGCAAAATAGTCTGAATGAGTGGTCAGAAAAGTGGGTAATTAAATTAAATACTTCTAAATGTAGGGTAATGAGAATGGGCACAAGCGCAAAAAGGCCCGAAGCTTCAATACACAAAAGCAGGAGAATGTGAGAGATCTAGGAGTAAACATACTGGCAGATTTGTCTCCAGAAATGCATATTAATAGCATAGTAAGGGCAGCATATGCTTTCTTAGCAAATGTAAGGGTAGCCTTCAGACACATGGACAAGGAAATGTTCAGATATATTAATGTAACCTATGTGAGCCCATAGCTTGAATATGCGGCCCCCTTTTGAATCCACACTTGAAAAATCACATAGTTATATGGAAAAAGTTCAAAGACATGCCAAAAAGCTGG
>JAXCGZ010010196.1:40000-42465 GCA_037179515.1 Halocaridina rubra | reverse complement strand
TATATATATATATATATATATATATATATATATATATATATATATATATATATATATATATATATATATATATATATATATATTTATATGTATGTATGAATGTCTATCTATCTATCTATCTATCTATCTATCTATCTATCTATCTATCTATCTATCTATATATCTATATATATATATATATATATATATATATATATATATATATATATATATATATATATATATATATATATTTATATATATATATATATATATATATATATATATATATATATATATATATATATATATGTATGTATGTATGTATGTATATCTATCTATCTATCTATCTATATATATATATATATATATATATATATATATATATATATATATATATATATATATATATATATATATATATATATATATATATATATATATATATATATATATATATATGAACAAAAGGCATCAGAAAAAACTGCAAAATATACACACGTCTTGAAGAAACACCATGCATCGAATATCCCGGTTGAAGAGCAATAACCCTCTCCTCCAGAAATGATTCTTTGACACAAGTTTCTCGAAGAGTTGGAGTGCGAGCTTTCGGAGGCTTCATGCCTCCGTCGTCGGGCAAGTGAAGAAGCATTGGTAGCTATGGAACCCTCTTGGAAGAAGAAGATGGTTAGGTTCCAGCTACCAATGCTTCGCTTCATTTGCCCAACTATGTAGGCTTGAAGCCTTCGAAAGCTCGGACTCCAAGTCTTCGAAAAACTTATGTCAGAGAATCAATATATATATATATATATATATATATATATATATATATATATATATATATATATATATATATATATATATATATATATATGATGATGATTCGGTTTTACGTCTCGAACTCCCTTTTCTACTAAGGGCTAGGACGGATGCCTTTTTGCGAAGGACTTTATTGGCATGTGTAATCGTTACCATGAGTGTATGCCTTTACTAATCTCAGTCCGTGACGGGGCGCGAACCCTCGACCTGCCGACACAGAGTCGCGGACGCTACCATTTAGCCATGGAGACAACATATATATATATATATATATATATATATATATATATATATATATATATATATATATAAATATATATATATACATATATATATATATATATATATATATATATATATATATATATATATATATATATATATATATATATATATATATATATATACATATATATATGTATATATATATATATATATATATATATATATATATATATATATATATATATATATATATATATATATATATATATATATATATGTATATACATATATATATATATATATATATATATATATATATATATATATATATATATATATATATACATATATATATATATATATATATATATATATATATATATATATATATATATATATATATATATATATATATATATATATATATATATATATATATATATATATATATATATATATATATATATATATATATGCATATATATATATATATATATATATATATATATATATATATATATATATATATATATATATATATATATATATATATATATATATATATATAAATATATATATATATATATATATATATATATATATATATATATATATATATATATATATATATATATATATATATTGCTTTTTCTTAATAAAGGTGTGCTCGTTATTTTACAATATATATAAACCTTTATTTCCATTACAATACAATGGGTATTCGTCAGCTGGGACAAGCCCCAACCCCCCACTGTGGTGCCCAACCACAGCAGTTCCTGCCAGGAAACAGCTTAAACTCTCGGTCTTGGACGGGGACCGATCTTTCGACCTCATGAATGCGAAGCCAGCGCGTTACCACTGTACTAGCCAGCAAACATATATAAATAAGATGAATGAAAAAAAAATGTATGTTGTTGTTGTTGTTGCTGTTTTATGTGTCACTGTCAATCCCCGATTAGAGGGTGAACACTGGCAGATTAGATCTGGGGAATTAGGACTGGATACCCTTCCTAACTCCAGACATGGCTTGATCGCTGATGTCTCACTTCCTGAGACGAGTACTCTAACCATTGTGCAACATCGGTCCCTAAAGCAAAAAGTATACTTACAATAATACCCTCTGTTCCATTTTCAACTCTAGTGAAAGAACCAATATTGGATAATATTTATCTATTCATTGGTAGTAATAAAAAAAAAGAAAGAAAGCGAAAAAAAGTAATAAAATATGATTTTAAAGCTTGATTTCCGAATCGCATGTAAATATCTCTCTTTTCTTCTTCTTCTTTTTATCAGAACCCCGAGCCCGTCGATCCCTGGGTGGACGATTTGAATGCAACCTCTTTGCCTCACGATTGCATTCAGTTCGTCTTGGGTGGAAGGGAAGACTGTCTCTACCTCAACGTTTACACGCCGCTGGTAGGTGTGCAATGCATAAACACCCT
>JAXCGZ010010196.1:0-27500 GCA_037179515.1 Halocaridina rubra | reverse complement strand
ATTATTAT
The DNA here is from genome assembly GCA_037179515.1 of Halocaridina rubra. NCBI lineage: Eukaryota > Metazoa > Arthropoda > Malacostraca > Decapoda > Atyidae > Halocaridina > Halocaridina rubra. The sequence goes on along the minus strand of JAXCGZ010010196.1, from coordinate 27,492 downwards.
TATCATTATTATTATTATTATTATTATTATTATTATTATTATTATTATTATAATTATTATAATTATTATTATTATTATTATTATTATTATTATTGTTATCATTGTTATTATTATTATTATTATCATTATTGTTATTATTATTTTAAAACTCCAACACGGGCACACAGCCTGGCTTAGAGCGTTCTCAAGCTGTGGCAAGAGAATTAACAGTCGAGATTAGTTGTGGAATAGTTTGGCTGTTGCACCGTTTGGTTTGAATGAGATGCTTAGATTTACAGAGGCTTTCATTGATGATAAGCTTACTATACTTCTCAGGCCGTGTACTCTTAGGAAACTGATAATATGTGTGATGTTTATCTCTTTCCTTAATTGTTATAACAAAGGGGAACACAACAGGTGTATCCGACATCATAAGAAATTTGGCCAAGGTTATATGAAATGCTTGAAATGACAATTTCTCTACATATTCGCTGTCATCTATATCATCTAAACCAGTTTGGAAAAAAAAAAATAGGATAGACTGACTTGCGGGAACTAACGATACTTCGTTGTTTTTCATTTTTTTTTTTCATCACAGTTTTGATCGTTGATACAGAAAACTTCAAGTGTTGTTTACAACACGTGAGGTCCCTCGACTAGAGGCCCCACAATGCAATGAGCGCTCGTTGACTAAATGGATTGGTCTAATGAAGGATGTAGTTATAATATGTAAATTTTATAATGATGAATGCACACACAAGTAATTAAGCAAACAATAAATAATCAACGTATTTTTAGAATGAGTACTTTTTGAGGTAACTACACATGGTATCTTGTTTATTGTTATCGATGGTACTTCAAATAACACATTGCAGATGTTGCCAGATCTAATATATTAGATAAAAAATACAAAAAAGGGTCTATTTTCAAAATCTTAATAAAAGCATATAACAAATAACATAAATAAATAAATAAACGACATATCTTTATACAGAGTATTTGAATATTTTTTTTTTAAATTAATGATTGCACATTTAATTTCATTGCAGATGTTGACAGATCGAATGTTTGGCATCACGCAAGACTGGCTGGTAGAGTTGGTATCGGAGCAAGATCCAGTCTACGTCTTCGAATTGCATCATCGTGGAGAACATGGCTACTCCAACTGGTACCTAAATAACGGTTTAGATCTGCCACAAGCTGCTAATTGTAAGATTTTTTTTTCTTTTCATTCTAACCTTATTCGTGGTTTGGTTTATTAGTTCAACTTTAGTTCAAAGTTTTTTTTTATTTATTTTCCTTTTCCATTCTAGCCTTTTCCATGTTTTTGGCTTAATAGTTCACGCTTAGGTCAAACTATGGCTTTTGGTCTGTCAAAAGCAATATATGGTATAACCTATTTTTAGAATTCAGCCCTAATTCAAGGTTTGGCTTATTAGTTCACGTCTAGTTCAAACTTTTGCTTGTTTGTTTTGACTTATTTAAGCCTGTACATATCGTTCTTGTAGTTCAAGCTTATTTAATTTTTGATTAATTATTGTTCTAGTTTAGTTCATACATTGGTTTATTTGTTTTGACAGCTTTGAAATATGGCTTGTATGTTAAAAAGTAGTTCAAATTATGGCTTATTTGCTCAAGATTGTTTCAAGTATAGTTTGTTTTTACATTACTCTTGGAATTTATAATTATATGTTGCATTTATGTTTAAAGTATGGTTTGTTTGTTCACGTTTGTTTTAAGCTATGGCTTGTTTGTTGAAACCTAATTCGAACTACAGCATGTTTGTTGAAGCTTATAAATTATGTTGTACTTGCCGATATTAAGGCCGCTTTCACACCAAAGTGGTAATCGCACGTGACTTGCCACGTGGCACGCCATTTGAAAATGAACATCCGGAAATATATGAAACTTTTCACACAGAAGTGGAGTGACACGTCCCATGTGCCACGTGCGACTTGTGACGCAATTCGCACGTGGCACATGGGACGTGTCACACCACTTCTATGTAAGTGTGTGTGCGTTTATATATATATATATATATATATATATATATATATATATATATATATATATATATATATATATATATATATATATATATATATATATATGTGTATATATATATATATATATATATATATATATATATATATATATATATATATATATATATATATGTATATATATGTATATATATATATATATATATATATATATATATATATATATATATATATATATATATATATATATATATATATATATATATATATGTACATATATATATATATATATATATATATATATATATATATATATATATATATATATATATATATATATATATATATATATGTATATATATATATATATATATATATATATATATATATATATATATATATATATATATATATATATATATATATATATATATATATATATACATATATATATATATATATATATATATATATATATATATATATATATATATATATATATATATATATATATATATAATCAATTAAGCACATTACATATGTGAAAACATGAATCATTTTTTACCCCGACAGGGACTCGAACCTAGGACTTGTGATTACTAAGTCAAGGCGCTACCACTACACCACAGAAGGTTAAAAGGAATTCAACCTTATAGCTTATATCTGCTATACATAGGAATGAACGCATTCTATCTGAATGCCACTATGTTCATATTACAGATTCCCCAACCTCACTCGTGGCTTCATTTTAGCATTTAATTCAATTCCCAATCTCATTCGGGCCATGAAATAATCAATTAAGCACATTACATATGTGAAAACATGAATCATTTTTTACCCCGACAGGGACTCGAACCTAGGACTTGTGATTACTAAGTCAAGGCGCTACCACTACACCACAGAAGGTTAAAAGGAATTCAACCTTATAGCTTATATCTGCTATACATAGGAATGAACGCATTCTATCTGAATGCCACTATGTTCATATTACAGATTCCCCAACCTCACTCGTGGCTTCATTTTAGCATTTAATTCAATTCCCAATCTCATTCGGGCCATGAAATAATCAATTAAGCACATTACATATGTGAAAACATGAATCATTTTTTACCCCGACAGGGACTCGAACCTAGGACTTGTGATTACTAAGTCAAGGCGCTACCACTACACCACAGAAGGTTAAAAGGAATTCAACCTTATAGCTTATATCTGCTATACATAGGAATGAACGCATTCTATCTGAATGCCACTATGTTCATATTACAGATTCCCCAACCTCACTCGTGGCTTCATTTTAGCATTTAATTCAATTCCCAATCTCATTCGGGCCATGAAATAATCAATTAAGCACATTACATATGTGAAAACATGAATCATTTTTTACCCCGACAGGGACTCGAACCTAGGACTTGTGATTACTAAGTCAAGGCGCTACCACTACACCACAGAAGGTTAAAAGGAATTCAACCTTATAGCTTATATCTGCTATACATAGGAATGAACGCATTCTATCTGAATGCCACTATGTTCATATTACAGATTCCCCAACCTCACTCGTGGCTTCATTTTAGCATTTAATTCAATTCCCAATCTCATTCGGGCCATGAAATAATCAATTAAGCACATTACATATGTGAAAACATGAATCATTTTTTACCCCGACAGGGACTCGAACCTAGGACTTGTGATTACTAAGTCAAGGCGCTACCACTACACCACAGAAGGTTAAAAGGAATTCAACCTTATAGCTTATATCTGCTATACATAGGAATGAACGCATTCTATCTGAATGCCACTATGTTCATATTACAGATTCCCCAACCTCACTCGTGGCTTCATTTTAGCATTTAATTCAATTCCCAATCTCATTCGGGCCATGAAATAATCAATTAAGCACATTACATATGTGAAAACATGAATCATTTTTTACCCCGACAGGGACTCGAACCTAGGACTTGTGATTACTAAGTCAAGGCGCTACCACTACACCACAGAAGGTTAAAAGGAATTCAACCTTATAGCTTATATCTGCTATACATAGGAATGAACGCATTCTATCTGAATGCCACTATGTTCATATTACAGATTCCCCAACCTCACTCGTGGCTTCATTTTAGCATTTAATTCAATTCCCAATCTCATTCGGGCCATGAAATAATCAATTAAGCACATTACATATATGATTATTTCATGGCCCGAATGAGATTGGGAATTGAATTAAATGCTAAAATGAAGCCACGAGTGAGGTTGGGGAATCTGTAATATGAACATGTGGCATTCAGTTAGAATGCGTTCATTCCTTAGTATAGCAGATATAAGCTATAAGGTTGGGTTCCTTTTAACCTTCTGTGGTGTAGTGGTAGCGCCTTGACTTAGTAATCATAAGTCCTAGGTTCGAGTCCCGGTCGGGGTAAAAAAATGATTCATGTTTTCACATATATAATGTGCTTATTGGTTATTTCATGGCCCGAATGAGATTGGGCATTGAATTAAATGCTAAAATGAAGCCACGAGTGAGGTTGGGGAATCTGTAATATGAACATGTGGCATTCAGTTAGAATGCGTTCATTCCTTAGTATAGCAGATATAAGCTATAAGGTTGGGTTCCTTTTAACCTTCTGTGGTGTAGTGGTAGCGCCTTGACTTAGTAATCATAAGTCCTAGGTTCGAGTCCCGGTCGGGGTAAAAAAATGATTCATGTTTTCACATATATAATGTGCTTATTGGTTATTTCATGGCCCGAATGAGATTGGGAATTGAATTAAATGCTAAAATGAAGCCACGAGTGAGGTTGGGGAATCTGTAATATGAACATGTGGCATTCAGTTAGAATGCGTTCATTCCTTAGTATAGCAGATATAAGCTATAAGGTTGGGTTCCTTTTAACCTTCTGTGGTGTAGTGGTAGCGCCTTGACTTAGTAATCATAAGTCCTAGGTTCGAGTCCCGGTCGGGGTAAAAAAATGATTCATGTTTTCACATATATAATGTGCTTATTGGTTATTTCATGGCCCGAATGAGATTGGGAATTGAATTAAATGCTAAAATGAAGCCACGAGTGAGGTTGGGGAATCTGTAATATGAACATGTGGCATTCAGTTAGAATGCGTTCATTCCTTAGTATAGCAGATATAAGCTATAAGGTTGGGTTCCTTTTAACCTTCTGTGGTGTAGTGGTAGCGCCTTGACTTAGTAATCATAAGTCCTAGGTTCGAGTCCCGGTCGGGGTAAAAAAATGATTCATGTTTTCACATATATAATGTGCTTATTGGTTATTTCATGGCTCGAATGAGATTGGGAATTGAATTAAATGCTAAAATGAAGCCACGAGTGAGGTTGGGGAATCTGTAATATGAACATGTGGCATTCAGTTAGAATGCGTTCATTCCTTAGTATAGCAGATATAAGCTATAAGGTTGGGTTCCTTTTAACCTTCTGTGGTGTAGTGGTAGCGCCTTGACTTAGTAATCATAAGTCCTAGGTTCGAGTCCCGGTCGGGGTAAAAAAATGATTCATGTTTTCACATATATAATGTGCTTATTGGTTATTTCATGGCCCGAATGAGATTGGGAATTGAATTAAATGCTAAAATGAAGCCACGAGTGAGGTTGGGGAATCTGTAATATGAACATGTGGCATTCAGTTAGAATGCGTTCATTCCTTAGTATAGCAGATATAAGCTATAAGGTTGGGTTCCTTTTAACCTTCTGTGGTGTAGTGGTAGCGCCTTGACTTAGTAATCATAAGTCCTAGGTTCGAGTCCCGGTCGGGGTAAAAAAATGATTCATGTTTTCACATATATAATGTGCTTATTGGTTATTTCATGGCCCGAATGAGATTGGGAATTGAATTAAATGCTAAAATGAAGCCACGAGTGAGGTTGGGGAATCTGTAATATGAACATGTGGCATTCAGTTAGAATGCGTTCATTCCTTAGTATAGCAGATATAAGCTATAAGGTTGGGTTCCTTTTAACCTTCTGTGGTGTAGTGGTAGCGCCTTGACTTAGTAATCATAAGTCCTAGGTTCGAGTCCCGGTCGGGGTAAAAAAATGATTCATGTTTTCACATATATAATGTGCTTATTGGTTATTTCATGGCCCGAATGAGATTGGGAATTGAATTAAATGCTAAAATGAAGCCACGAGTGAGGTTGGGGAATCTGTAATATGAACATGTGGCATTCAGTTAGAATGCGTTCATTCCTTAGTATAGCAGATATAAGCTATAAGGTTGGGTTCCTTTTAACCTTCTGTGGTGTAGTGGTAGCGCCTTGACTTAGTAATCATAAGTCCTAGGTTCGAGTCCCGGTCGGGGTAAAAAAATGATTCATGTTTTCACATATATAATGTGCTTATTGGTTATTTCATGGCCCGAATGAGATTGGGAATTGAATTAAATGCTAAAATGAAGCCACGAGTGAGGTTGGGGAATCTGTAATATGAACATGTGGCATTCAGTTAGAATGCGTTCATTCCTTAGTATAGCAGATATAAGCTATAAGGTTGGGTTCCTTTTAACCTTCTGTGGTGTAGTGGTAGCGCCTTGACTTAGTAATCATAAGTCCTAGGTTCGAGTCCCGGTCGGGGTAAAAAAATGATTCATGTTTTCACATATATAATGTGCTTATTGGTTATTTCATGGCCCGAATGAGATTGGGAATTGAATTAAATGCTAAAATGAAGCCACGAGTGAGGTTGGGGAATCTGTAATATGAACATGTGGCATTCAGTTAGAATGCGTTCATTCCTTAGTATAGCAGATATAAGCTATAAGGTTGGGTTCCTTTTAACCTTCTGTGGTGTAGTGGTAGCGCCTTGACTTAGTAATCATAAGTCCTAGGTTCGAGTCCCGGTCGGGGTAAAAAAATGATTCATGTTTTCACATATATAATGTGCTTATTGGTTATTTCATGGCCCGAATGAGATTGGGAATTGAATTAAATGCTAAAATGAAGCCACGAGTGAGGTTGGGGAATCTGTAATATGAACATGTGGCATTCAGTTAGAATGCGTTCATTCCTTAGTATAGCAGATATAAGCTATAAGGTTGGGTTCCTTTTAACCTTCTGTGGTGTAGTGGTAGCGCCTTGACTTAGTAATCATAAGTCCTAGGTTCGAGTCCCGGTCGGGGTAAAAAAATGATTCATGTTTTCACATATATAATGTGCTTATTGGTTATTTCATGGCCCGAATGAGATTGGGAATTGAATTAAATGCTAAAATGAAGCCACGAGTGAGGTTGGGGAATCTGTAATATGAACATGTGGCATTCAGTTAGAATGCGTTCATTCCTTAGTATAGCAGATATAAGCTATAAGGTTGGGTTCCTTTTAACCTTCTGTGGTGTAGTGGTAGCGCCTTGACTTAGTAATCATAAGTCCTAGGTTCGAGTCCCGGTCGGGGTAAAAAAATGATTCATGTTTTCACATATATAATGTGCTTATTGGTTATTTCATGGCCCGAATGAGATTGGGAATTGAATTAAATGCTAAAATGAAGCCACGAGTGAGGTTGGGGAATCTGTAATATGAACATGTGGCATTCAGTTAGAATGCGTTCATTCCTTAGTATAGCAGATATAAGCTATAAGGTTGGGTTCCTTTTAACCTTCTGTGGTGTAGTGGTAGCGCCTTGACTTAGTAATCATAAGTCCTAGGTTCGAGTCCCGGTCGGGGTAAAAAAATGATTCATGTTTTCACATATATAATGTGCTTATTGGTTATTTCATGGCCCGAATGAGATTGGGAATTGAATTAAATGCTAAAATGAAGCCACGAGTGAGGTTGGGGAATCTGTAATATGAACATGTGGCATTCAGTTAGAATGCGTTCATTCCTTAGTATAGCAGATATAAGCTATAAGGTTGGGTTCCTTTTAACCTTCTGTGGTGTAGTGGTAGCGCCTTGACTTAGTAATCATAAGTCCTAGGTTCGAGTCCCGGTCGGGGTAAAAAAATGATTCATGTTTTCACATATATAATGTGCTTATTGGTTATTTCATGGCCCGAATGAGATTGGGAATTGAATTAAATGCTAAAATGAAGCCACGAGTGAGGTTGGGGAATCTGTAATATGAACATGTGGCATTCAGTTAGAATGCGTTCATTCCTTAGTATAGCAGATATAAGCTATAAGGTTGGGTTCCTTTTAACCTTCTGTGGTGTAGTGGTAGCGCCTTGACTTAGTAATCATAAGTCCTAGGTTCGAGTCCCGGTCGGGGTAAAAAAATGATTCATGTTTTCACATATATAATGTGCTTATTGGTTATTTCATGGCCCGAATGAGATTGGGAATTGAATTAAATGCTAAAATGAAGCCACGAGTGAGGTTGGGGAATCTGTAATATGAACATGTGGCATTCAGTTAGAATGCGTTCATTCCTTAGTATAGCAGATATAAGCTATAAGGTTGGGTTCCTTTTAACCTTCTGTGGTGTAGTGGTAGCGCCTTGACTTAGTAATCATAAGTCCTAGGTTCGAGTCCCGGTCGGGGTAAAAAAATGATTCATGTTTTCACATATATAATGTGCTTATTGGTTATTTCATGGCCCGAATGAGATTGGGAATTGAATTAAATGCTAAAATGAAGCCACGAGTGAGGTTGGGGAATCTGTAATATGAACATGTGGCATTCAGTTAGAATGCGTTCATTCCTTAGTATAGCAGATATAAGCTATAAGGTTGGGTTCCTTTTAACCTTCTGTGGTGTAGTGGTAGCGCCTTGACTTAGTAATCATAAGTCCTAGGTTCGAGTCCCGGTCGGGGTAAAAAAATGATTCATGTTTTCACATATATAATGTGCTTATTGGTTATTTCATGGCCCGAATGAGATTGGGAATTGAATTAAATGCTAAAATGAAGCCACGAGTGAGGTTGGGGAATCTGTAATATGAACATGTGGCATTCAGTTAGAATGCGTTCATTCCTTAGTATAGCAGATATAAGCTATAAGGTTGGGTTCCTTTTAACCTTCTGTGGTGTAGTGGTAGCGCCTTGACTTAGTAATCATAAGTCCTAGGTTCGAGTCCCGGTCGGGGTAAAAAAATGATTCATGTTTTCACATATATAATGTGCTTATTGGTTATTTCATGGCCCGAATGAGATTGGGAATTGAATTAAATGCTAAAATGAAGCCACGAGTGAGGTTGGGGAATCTGTAATATGAACATGTGGCATTCAGTTAGAATGCGTTCATTCCTTAGTATAGCAGATATAAGCTATAAGGTTGGGTTCCTTTTAACCTTCTGTGGTGTAGTGGTAGCGCCTTGACTTAGTAATCATAAGTCCTAGGTTCGAGTCCCGGTCGGGGTAAAAAAATGATTCATGTTTTCACATATATAATGTGCTTATTGGTTATTTCATGGCCCGAATGAGATTGGGAATTGAATTAAATGCTAAAATGAAGCCACGAGTGAGGTTGGGGAATCTGTAATATGAACATGTGGCATTCAGTTAGAATGCGTTCATTCCTTAGTATAGCAGATATAAGCTATAAGGTTGGGTTCCTTTTAACCTTCTGTGGTGTAGTGGTAGCGCCTTGACTTAGTAATCATAAGTCCTAGGTTCGAGTCCCGGTCGGGGTAAAAAAATGATTCATGTTTTCACATATATAATGTGCTTATTGGTTATTTCATGGCCCGAATGAGATTGGGAATTGAATTAAATGCTAAAATGAAGCCACGAGTGAGGTTGGGGAATCTGTAATATGAACATGTGGCATTCAGTTAGAATGCGTTCATTCCTTAGTATAGCAGATATAAGCTATAAGGTTGGGTTCCTTTTAACCTTCTGTGGTGTAGTGGTAGCGCCTTGACTTAGTAATCATAAGTCCTAGGTTCGAGTCCCGGTCGGGGTAAAAAAATGATTCATGTTTTCACATATATAATGTGCTTATTGGTTATTTCATGGCCCGAATGAGATTGGGAATTGAATTAAATGCTAAAATGAAGCCACGAGTGAGGTTGGGGAATCTGTAATATGAACATGTGGCATTCAGTTAGAATGCGTTCATTCCTTAGTATAGCAGATATAAGCTATAAGGTTGGGTTCCTTTTAACCTTCTGTGGTGTAGTGGTAGCGCCTTGACTTAGTAATCATAAGTCCTAGGTTCGAGTCCCGGTCGGGGTAAAAAAATGATTCATGTTTTCACATATATAATGTGCTTAGTGGTTATTTCATGGCCCGAATGAGATTGGGAATTGAATTAAATGCTAAAATGAAGCCACGAGTGAGGTTGGGGAATCTGTAATATGAACATGTGGCATTCAGTTAGAATGCGTTCATTCCTTAGTATAGCAGATATAAGCTATAAGGTTGGGTTCCTTTTAACCTTCTGTGGTGTAGTGGTAGCGCCTTGACTTAGTAATCATAAGTCCTAGGTTCGAGTCCCGGTCGGGGTAAAAAAAATGATTCATGTTTTCACATATATAATGTGCTTAGTGGTTATTTCATGGCCCGAATGAGATTGGGAATTGAATTAAATGCTAAAATGAAGCCACGAGTGAGGTTGGGGAATCTGTAATATGAACATGTGGCATTCAGTTAGAATGCGTTCATTCCTTAGTATAGCAGATATAAGCTATAAGGTTGGGTTCCTTTTAACCTTCTGTGGTGTAGTGGTAGCGCCTTGACTTAGTAATCATAAGTCCTAGGTTCGAGTCCCGGTCGGGGTAAAAAAAAATGATTCATGTTTTCACATATATAATGTGCTTAGTGGTTATTTCATGGCCCGAATGAGATTGGGAATTGAATTAAATGCTAAAATGAAGCCACGAGTGAGGTTGGGGAATCTGTAATATGAACATGTGGCATTCAGTTAGAATGCGTTCATTCCTTAGTATAGCAGATATAAGCTATAAGGTTGGGTTCCTTTTAACCTTCTGTGGTGTAGTGGTAGCGCCTTGACTTAGTAATCATAAGTCCTAGGTTCGAGTCCCGGTCGGGGTAAAAAAATGATTCATGTTTTCACATATATAATGTGCTTAGTGGTTATTTCATGGCCCGAATGAGATTGGGAATTGAATTAAATGCTAAAATGAAGCCACGAGTGAGGTTGGGGAATCTGTAATATGAACATGTGGCATTCAGTTAGAATGCGTTCATTCCTTAGTATAGCAGATATAAGCTATAAGGTTGGGTTCCTTTTAACCTTCTGTGGTGTAGTGGTAGCGCCTTGACTTAGTAATCATAAGTCCTAGGTTCGAGTCCCGGTCGGGATAAAAAAATGATTCATGTTTTCACATATATAATGTGCTTAGTGGTTATTTCATGGCCCGAATGAGATTGGGAATTGAATTAAATGCTAAAATGAAGCCACGAGTGAGGTTGGGGAATCTGTAATATGAACATGTGGCATTCAGTTAGAATGCGTTCATTCCTTAGTATAGCAGATATAAGCTATAAGGTTGGGTTCCTTTTAACCTTCTGTGGTGTAGTGGTAGCGCCTTGACTTAGTAATCATAAGTCCTAGGTTCGAGTCCCGGTCGGGGTAAAAAAATGATTCATATATATATATATATATATATATATATATATATATATATATATATATATATATATATATATATATATATATATATATATATATATATATATATATATATATATATATATATATATATATATATATATATATATATATATATATATATATATATATATATATATATATATATATATATATATATATATATATATATATATATATATATATATATATATATATATATATATATATATATATATATATATATATATATATATATATATATATATATATATATATATATATATATATATATATATATATATATATATATATATATATATATATATATATATATATATATATATATATATATATATATATATATATATATATATATATATATATATATATATATATATATATATATATATATATATATATATATATATATATATATATATATATATATATATATATATATATATATATATATATATATATATATATATATATATATATATATATATATATATATATATATATATATATATATATATATATATATATATATATATATATATATATATATATATATATATATATATATATATATATATATATATATATATATATATATATATATATATATATATATATATATATATATATATATATATATATATATATATATATATATATATATATATATATATATATATATATATATATATATATATATATATATATATATATATATATATATATATATATATATATATATATATATATATATATATATATATATATATATATATATATATATATATATATATATATATATATATATTATATATATATATATATATATATATATATATATATATATATATATATATATATATATATATATATATATATATATATATATATATATATATATATATATATATATATATATATATATATATATATATATATATATATATATATATATATATATATATATATATATATATATATATATATATATATATATATATATATATATATATATATATATATATATATATATATATATATATATATATATATATATATATATATATATATATATATATATATATATATATATATATATATATATATATATATATATATATATATATATATATATATATATATATATATATATATATATATATATATATATATATATATATATATATATATATATATATATATATATATATATATATATATATATATATATATATATATATATATATATATATATATATATATATATATATATATATATATATATATATATATATATATATATATATATATATATATATATATATATATATATATATATATATATATATATATATATATATATATATATATATATATATATATATATATATATATATATATATATATATATATATATATATATATATATATATATATATATATATATATATATATATATATATATATATATATATATATATATATATATATATATATATATATATATATATATATATATATATATATATATATATATATATATATATATATATATATATATATATATATATATATATATATATATATATATATATATATATATATATATATATATATATATATATATATATATATATATATATATATATATATATATATATATATATATATATATATATATATATATATATATATATATATATATATATATATATATATATATATATATATATATATATATATATATATATATATATATATATATATATATATATATATATATATATATATATATATATATATATATATATATATATATATATATATATATATATATATATATATATATATATATATATATATATATATATATATATATATATATATATATATATATATATATATATATATATATATATATATATATATATATATATATATATATATATATATATATATATATATATATATATATATATATATATATATATATATATATATATATATATATATATATATATATATATATATATATATATATATATATATATATATATATATATATATATATATATATATATATATATATATATATATATATATATATATATATATATATATATATATATATATATATATATATATATATATATATATATATATATATATATATATATATATATATATATATATATATATATATATATATATATATATATATATATATATATATATATATATATATATATATATATATATATATATATATATATATATATATATATATATATATATATATATATATATATATATATATATATATATATATATATATATATATATATATATATATATATATATATATATATATATATATATATATATATATATATATATATATATATATATATATATATATATATATATATATATATATATATATATATATATATATATATATATATATATATATATATATATATATATATATATATATATATATATATATATATATATATATATATATATATATATATATATATATATATATATATATATATATATATATATATATATATATATATATATATATATATATATATATATATATATATATATATATATATATATATATATATATATATATATATATATATATATATATATATATATATATATATATATATATATATATATATATATATATATATATATATATATATATATATATATATATATATATATATATATATATATATATATATATATATATATATATATATATATATATATATATATATATATATATATATATATATATATATATATATATATATATATATATATATATATATATATATATATATATATATATATATATATATATATATATATATATATATATATATATATATATATATATATATATATATATATATATATATATATATATATATATATATATATATATATATATATATATATATATATATATATATATATATATATATATATATATATATATATATATATATATATATATATATATATATATATATATATATATATATATATATATATATATATAAATATGTATACATATATATATATATATATATATATATATATATATATATATATATATATATATATATATATATATATATATATATATATATATATATATATATATATATATATATATATATATATATATATATATATATATATATATATATATATATATATATATATATATATATATATATATATATATATATATATATATATATATATATATATATATATATATATATATATATATATATATATATATATATATATATATATATATATATATATATATATATATATATATATATATATATATATATATATATATATATATATATATATATATATATATATATATATATATATATATATATATATATATATATATATATATATATATATATATATATATATATATATATATATATATATATATATATATATATATATATATATATATATATATATATATATATATATATATATATATATATATATATATATATATATATATATATATATATATATATATATATATATATATATATATATATATATATATATATATATATATATATATATATATATATATATATATATATATATATATATATATATATATATATATATATATATATATATATATATATATATATATATATATATATATATATATATATATATATATATATATATATATATATATATATATATATATATATATATATATATATATATATATATATGCCTCATTCCCCCTTGTAAGGGGGATGGCCGAGCCAAGAAACGCATATTCACCACGATCCACATACACCTCAACCACTCTTGTCAGCTCCTTGGGGATAAAGGGTTACCACATCCCCCCCTTCCACCCTGCTTGAGACACCCAAAATGAAATTTTGCTATAAGACCCAACAGCTGCAGCTGTTTTACCCCTACCGCTTCATCACATGGCAACTCCCCTCACACCAGTCCACAACAGTTCACTGAGTTAGCAGGTGGGAGTAATCCCTTTGAGCCGCGTCATATATGCTCAATCTTCCTCCACTTATTCCTATCTCTTGCACACACTCTTCCCTGTTCCACTGACATCCACGTGCATTAAGTGCTCTATTCACGCCATCCATCCATCTCATTCTAGGTCTTCCTCTTGACCTAACTAAAATCACTTCTGCAATCGACACTCTCTTCACTAATCGTTCATCACTCATCCTTCCCATGTGGCCAAACCATCTCAACGCTCTCTGATCTAGCCTATCTGACAGCATCTTTTCAACACCCGTTATCTGCCTGAAATCCTCATTTCTTACTCTATCTATTCTAGATACACCAATCATACCTCTTAAAAACCTTATCCATTACATTCAACTTATTCCTTTCATCCTCTCTTGCATTCCAAATCTCTGCTCCATACAATGCTTTCGGCACAATCACACCTTCATATATCCTTCTCTTTGCATTCATTCCCAAATTTCTATTTCTCATTACACTTTTCAACCCACCTAGACACTTAGTAGTTTCCTTCTCTCTGTAATTTACCTCTGCACACACTCGTCTTGATACATGGGACCCCAGATAACTAAAACTCTCAACTTCTTCAAGCATCTCTCCAATCACTCCTACATTCATTCTGCCAACAGTAACACTCCTCGTGCATCTCATGACTTTACTTTTACCAGTATTCACCCGCCACTTCCTTCTTTCACACACACTAATAAACTCATTTACCAAATAATTCAATTCATTCTCAGACTCATCCACCAGTACAGTATCATCCACAAATAGCAATTGACTCAATTTCCACAAACTTCCATCCTTACCCACTAGTTCCAAGCCTCTGTCAAATACTCTTTCATTTACTTATCCTTACCACCCCATCCAAATACACATTAAACAACCATGGCGACAATACACAACCTTGCCCTAACCCAACTGTCACCTCAAACCAATCACTTATACAATTTCCTATTCTCAAGCATGCTCTACTATTCATGTAAACACTCTTCACCGCATTCAACAAACTTCTACTTAACCCATACAGTCGCAACTCTCTCCACAACCCCTCTCGAACTACCCTGTCATACGCTTTCTAAAAATCCATAAAGGCTCAAAAAGCACCCCTAACTTTCTCCAAGAACTTCTCACACACCTGTCTTACCGCAAACACCTGATCCACACATCCTTTCCTTTCCTGAACCCACATTGTTCTTCCCCAGTCACTCTCTCAGTACCTTTCCTAATTCTCTCGATTAACACTTTTCCATACACCTTACCAACTACACTCAACAAACTAATTCCACTAAAACTACTACACTCATACTTATCTCCCTTCTCTTTGTAAAGTGGAACTACACATGCACTCCTCCAATCAAATATGACCCTCCCTTTCCTGAAGCATACATTCAAAAACTTAACCATCCATTCTACTAATGCCTCCCCACCTTTTGACAAGCATTCAGCATGACATCCATCTATCCCTGGTGCTTTACTTGCTTTCGTTGCTCTCAATGCTAAATATACCTCCTCTTTTATTATTTCTCTATCATTCTAATCACCTAACATTGGCATTCTCCATTCGTTTTCCACAGCAACAAACTTTGCCTCTCTATCATCTACCTTATTCAGCAGGTTCTTGAAATATTCAGCCCATCCCTCTCTCACCTTGATTTCATCCACTAGCAATTTCCCATCTGCTCCTTTCACTCTCTCCTCCCTACCACATTCACCTTTCCTCACTCTTTTCACTTCCTTCCCAAGTATCTTTTTATTCCTTTCAAAATTCTCAGACAAGCATCTGCCCAATTTTACATCTGCTTTTCTCTTTGCCTCCCTCACAACGTGCTTCGCTAACCTCCTCTTTGCACAATACCTTTCATACATCTCTACATTACCTACCTGCAACCATACCTTGTAAGCCCGCTTCTTTTCAGCCACTACTGCACTCACCTGCTCATTCCATCATTCACTACCTTTCCCTTTACTTCCACCAGTTAGTCTCCTTCCACTCAGTGCCTCGGCACACTTCATAACCTCCTCCTTGAAATAGCCCCATTCTTATTTCACTCCCTCTTCCACTTTCTCTTTCACTACATTCTATGCATTTCTCACACTAGCCTTATAGACTCTTTCTTATACAATTCATTCACTTTTAGCACCTGTCATCTTCTCCCACTTCTCCTCTTTCTCCATTTTTCTCCAAATATCATTTAACTTTCCACTAAATAATGATCAGATATTCCACCACTAGCTCCTCTCAATACAATCACATCCAATATTTTTCCAATCACCCTGATGTTCACCACAACATAATCCATTAATCTTGTGTCAACTACTCTTCCTTTATCCACTCTGACCCATGTATACTTGTGCACATCCGTCTCTTTAAATACAGTATTAAAAATCAATATCTCTCTCTCAATGGACATATCTATCATTTTCTCTCCACTCTCATTCCTACAAGGTACTCCATACTTCCTAATTACACCATCCACTGGCTCATTCCCTACTCTAGCATTCAAATTTCTCATCAACACCACATTCACATTCATTCCCAAGTCTCCCAAACGCTTTTTCAATTTCATCCAAATTTCTTTACTTTCTTATTCATTTCTTTCACAGCCAGGGCCATATGCACTCACAAACGCCCAAGCCTCGCATCCCAGCCTCATTTTAGCCACTATTATTCGAGAAGATACTCCATTTCATTCTACCACACACATATTCATCTCTTCACTTAGTGACAGCGCCACTCCCCCTCTTCCTCTCTGCATCTTAATTCCTAACACCAAGCCTACCACTCTCCCAAATGTCACCTCACCATTCCATTATATCTCAAATTCACTCGATGCATGTACATCTATCTTTCTCTTCACAAACATACTCCCTATCACCTCCCTCTTAGTTTCATTTACAGCAAAACCATGCACAGGCAGAGACCCAATTACTATGGCTCTGGTTTGATTTCTCCTGCCAGAACACCCCCAACATCTCTGCTATTCGTAGGAAGTAAAATACAGAGGAGGAGATTCCCAGTCCCCCAGTTTCAGCTCCATTCAGTCAACTTTTAGGACATGCAGGGGAACATGGAGGAAGTATTTTTAACCTAATTATTAGTTGTTTTTCCTTTTTCTTGAATTTGTGTATTTTTGTGAATAAATATTCTGCATTCTTACTTTTGTTTTTTACTCCACATGATTTCAATTGTTTTCATAGACAAACAACGAGTTATTCAACTTTGCAAGTTTAATTGCAGGGTTATTGAACTTTACAAGTTTGTTGACGGGCTTATTCAAATTTACGTGGTGTTGTGGGGGTTATTTTTCTTTACAAAATGCAAATTTTATGCCATTTTATTCCTGCCCTTCTACAGCTGCAAGTGGCTGTTGTGAACCCTTTGAAGCATTTGCAGAATAAAATGTTGAGCCACTCTGAAGGAACATGTTCTTTGTCTTTACTTTACTTTACTTTGCGTTTACGTTTTCTCTCAAAGGCTCTGATGGAAACATGACCAAACTGCCTAACAGTGGCTGCAGAGGGAAACTCTTGTAATCTTCAGATAGGCTCATCTGTTGCAGGATCATTAGGACAAGGAGTGACACACTGAATCTTTCCCATACTATGGAAAGTGTTTAAGCTATCAATGGTACAAATGTTTACATTAGCGTTATCGAATGCAATATTGTGTAAATGCATCAGTTGAGCCTCCTTCAAAGCTGATACTTGAAAGAGTGCTGCCTCATCATAGGAAGCACACAATCCTAAGGAAGAGAGAACTTTCAGTAGATGCTTAGAACCATATTTTTGACTAGCATGAACTGGAAAGCCTTTTTGTAATGGTGCTCTAAAAGAATTTGGTCTTGCTGCTGTTAGGATAGCATGTGAGATAGCTGTACACTTCTTCGTCCATTTGCTTTTATATCCTTTCTTGTTCTTCAACACAATAGTTTTAATCAGGTAATGTAATATGTCTGGTACAAAAGATTCCAAATCAGTCAGGAATTTATCTGGAGGTGGATATTGGTCCATCTCATATATCTGTGACCTCATATCTTCTGCAATTACTTTTGCAGCTGTGATTACTATCTGAAGTCACTCTGCTTTATCATCGTTATTTCTTTGTTTTTCATACCAAGCATCAGTCAGAATTTTTTTACCTGTGTCATAAAAACAGATTACAGGCATTCTATTTTTGTTTACAGATAAAACAATGTCTTCTCCATATTTTTGCCTCAATTAAAATCTTATTGTTTTCTCAGTTGGTAGATCATCCTCAAATCCCACAGAAATGTCACAGAAAGAAAATTGGCATTCTTGTCGATTTTTCTCTAGGTAAGTAAAAACGTGGGTCATTGCTTCTGAAACCGTAACATTTTTAGGAAGACCACACTCTATTCCAGAGGATGTTTGCTATAATTTTTTTCATGCATATTGAATGGTACCATGCTTCTGCAGGAACTAAGTCAACTACATTAAAAACACAGGTATTAACTGTTCTGCCTAGTCATCATTTTTTCCTGCTTTCAAAATAGTGTCCCTAACTTGAATAGTCTCCACACGATGCGCATTTCACGCACACTTAAATTTTTTTACTTTGTTTTTATCAAACACTCATATGATGCATTTTCTCCACAAAAAAAAGACAGTCATGAAGAAAATCAAAGTCCCGCACTAAGCTCATTAAAGACGTTGTAGGTCCTGGAGAGGTTTGTCGTCTTGTTTCAAAAGTTTCAGCACTTCTTTCTTTGGTATACACTTTTCTACATTTTTCATACACTTTCACTTTTTTTTCAATCCTTTTAGCTGGGAATGTATTCCAATTTTCATTTACTGCTGTAGTATATCAATGTTTTCACATATATATATATATATATATATATATATATATATATATATATATATATATATATATATATATATATATATATATATATATATATATATATATATATATATATATATATATATATATATATATATATATATATATATATATATATATATATATATATATATATATATATATATATATATATATATATATATATATATATATATATATATATATATATAATATATATATATATATATATATATATATATATATATATATATATATATATATATATATATATATATATATATATATATATATATATATATATATATATATATATATATATATATATATATATATATATATATATATATATATATATATATATATATATATATATATATATATATATATATATATATATATATATATATATATATATATATATATATATATATATATATATATATATATATATATATATATATATATATATATATATATATATATATATATATATATATATATATATATATATATATATATATATATATATATATATATATATATATATATATATATATATATATATATATATATATATATATATATATATATATATATATATATATATATATATATATATATATATATATATATATATATATATATATATATATATATATATATATATATATATATATATATATATATATATATATATATATATATATATATATATATATATATATATATATATATATATATATATATATATATATATATATATATATATATATATATATATATATATATATATATATATATATATATATATATATATATATATATATATATATATATATATATATATATATATATATATATATATATATATATATATATATATATATATATATATATATATATATATATATATATATATATATATATATATATATATATATATATATATATATATATATATATATATATATATATATATATATATATATATATATATATATATATATATATATATATATATATATATATATATATATATATATATATATATATATATATATATATATATATATATATATATATATATATATATATATATATATATATATATATATATATATATATATATATATATATATATATATATATATATATATATACATATATATATATATATATATATATATATATATATATATATATATATATATATATATATATATATATATATATATATATATATATATATATATATATATATATATATATATATATATATATATATATATATATATATATATATATATATATATATATATACATATATATATATATATATATATATATATATATATATATATATATATATATATATATATATATATATATATATATATATATATATATATATATATATATATATATATATATATATATATATATATATATATATATATATATATAAATTGCAACCTTGATAAGGGCCGTTGATCTTGGGTTAATATGAGAACTGTTTTTCTTGTGTTTCTTAAATGAGGAAGGCTATATCTACATATGTTCTGAGCTTATATTGCTTTCCCTTTTACCAGCAAAGTTTTCTTTTTAAATTATAGAGAATACTATCATTGTTTAGAAGTTCATTGGCAAAGTTCTTCTACTTATCAGAAATATAAAATGCTTTTTGTATGATTCTCGACTTCATAGTCATATAACGTAGTTTTATAATTCATTCCAAAAATTTCGACAGTATTGCAATTTAGGAACTCGTTTTAAATCCTATTTAGATCTTGTTGACTCCACTTCTGGCGTGAGGATGAGCACTCCTGGTGGTAGCATTGGTTCTACCCTGAACCTTGTACCTCATGCCTGATCAGCTTCTTTCACTCTTCACTTCTTAACATTCGTGGTCTAAACACTAATCTTTCGTCTTTGGAACAGCACTTGCGTTATTACTTCCCTAACCTCCTCCTTCTATCTGACACCAAGCTGTTTAACCATGTATCCACTGATCCATTTCATATTTCTCACTATAGCCTGTATTTTTGTTTTCGGTCGAATGATGAGGTTTGTTCCTACTGCAACATTAATAATCCTCTTGCAAGGCTCATGAATCTTGAATCTCCTGACTTTGATGTTCTCAGTATGAAAATTTATCTCTCCTCTACCACAATATTCCTTTGCTTATGTACTGTTCTCCAAACTCCTCTGATTTTGCATCTTTCTTTGGATATCTGTCCTCATGCCATGAGTCATTGTTATCTTCTCACCCACATGCCGAAATGCTCTATATTAGGGGCTTCAATATACACTATAGTGAATGATTTAAGTCTCCTCAAACTGATGTAGGAGGATATGAAGTCCTTGCTTTTTCTATGATTAATGATTTTGAGCAAATTATCAAATATTACACTAGTGTTCCTGATAAACACAAACATTTAGCCAACACTCTTGACCTAATTTCTTACTTTTAATCGTTCAAATGACTCTTATTCTGTGCTTTCCCCTCTTGTAAATCTGATAATTTTGTGATCTCAATTCCTTCCATTTTTTATCCCCATCTTTCAGTTCCTACTACTCAGCTCCGCCTTTGACATTTTGATTGTACTCAACATGAAGATTTGTGTAATTTCCTCTTCAAATTCCCATGGGATGACTACTGCTTTTGGTCCTGCAACCTGATCAAGTAGCACTAAAAGTTGCTGAGATAATAACCTCGTCAATGGAGGTGTACATTCCCTCCTCTATAAAAACTCTTACCCCTCCTAATCCTGGGTTTGACCGTGCCTGTTCCATGGCTATTCAGGCCAGAGATCGGGCACACTGGTTGTACCATGCCTCTCCTTCTGATTTAGCTCGCTCTGTAGCTAGGAACAGCTGTACATCTCGGATTCGAAGGTTAAAGGCTTCCTTTATAAGAAAGTTGATGACCTTATCTCCTCTCACACTTATAAATGTTGCTGGTCCATAGCCAAAAACCTCTCCAAAACTTCTGTTAATTAAGCTCTTCTAATCTCACCTGTTCTAATGGTTCTATAACTTGCTTTCCCACTGACAAAGCAACTCTCTTTGCCCCTTTTTCTACCAACTCTTCCACAAACGATTCCACGCACCTATCCTTCAAGCTTTACCCCTCTCTAACCCTATGCTCTCCCTTATACTCTCTTCATGCAAAGTACATAAGGATCTTCATTCAATATAGACAAACAAGGCATCTGATCCCGGTGGTATTCCTGCAAGGCTCCTTAAGGAGTTGGCATATGAAGTGGCTACTGTGCTTTGCCATTTTTTTTTCATCATCCTCCCAAAAAGTATCTATCCTTCATCTTGGATGCATGTTCTTGGGCAAGCTGTTCCTAAGAATAGTGATAGCTCTATTCCCTTGAAATGTTTTGAATTTAAATCGCTAATCTCCTATCACCAGTACGACTTCTGTAAGGCAAGATCCACTGATGACTTCCTGTGCTATCTTACTCATGTATGATCAACTTCTCTGAGGAACTATGGGAATCCTTTGTTGTCTCGGTGTTCTACAAGGCCCTCTTCTTTCACCTATTCTTTTTCTCTCTTCATCAAAGATCTTCATCAATCCTCATCTTCCTCTCTTCTTCACGATTTTGCCGATGTTTCTGCCCTTCATTTTTACAATGCCTTTTCTTCAAAGCTTTCATCAGCTACTCGTAATCAGTCTCGTATCACTCTTTCCTCTACTTTCAATTCCAATTTACCGAGGATATTTTAGTCGGGCACCCAAAATATAGATAAATTAAAAGCCTCCAGGACACAGTTTCTGCCTATCTCTTTATCTTCTTCTCTCCCTGATAGCCCATAAGTCTTTGAAACTAACGTAATTCACTATCTTAATTCTCTCAACATAATAATCCACATAGCCTTTAGCTTGTCTTGGAGGAATAATATAATCCAAAAATTTAAATCTGCATCCATAAAATTTGGGCTTCTGCATCATTTTTGTCATTACTTTAACTCTTTATTGTTACTTAACCTTCTGTGGTGTAGTGGTAGCGCCTTGACTTAGTAATCATAAGTCCTAGGTTCGAGTCCCGGTCGGGGTAAAAAATGATTCATGTTTTCACATATGTAATGTGCTTATTTGGTTATTTCATGGCCCGAATGAGATTGGGAATTGAATTAAATGCTAAAATGAAGCCACGAGTGAGGTTGGGGAATCTGTAATATGAACATAGTGGCATTCAGATAGAATGCGTTCATTCCTAAGTATAGCAGATATAAGCTATAAGGTTGGATTCCTTTTAACCTTCTGTGGTGTAGTGGTAGTGCCTTTACTTAGTAATCATAAGTCCTAGGTTCGAGTCCCGGTCGGGGTAAAAAATGATTCATGTTTTCACATATGTAATGTGCTTATTTGGTTATTGTTACTTAAACTTTATAAAGATCTTATCAGTCCATGCTTAGAATGCTGCTCACACATCTGGGTAGCTTCTTCTTATACTTATCTATTTGATAGGGTTGAATCTAAGGCAGTCAGACTCATTAATTGACCCTTCACCTTTTTTTTAATTGTATTCTCTTTCTCTTCACTATCAGGTATCATCCCTTTCTCTTTCTGTTGCTACTACTTCCATCACTGCTCTGATGAGTTAGCAAGTTGCATACCTCCCCCACTGTCGAGTTCACCTAAAACTCATAAAGCTGCCTCATCTCACAGGCACTTCCCATCTACCTCCAGACTCTGGAAACCGCTTCTTCCTTCTGTCTTTCTTAATTCTTATAACCTATCTTCCTTCAAAATGTGGTTCTATCATCATCTCAGGGCCTAATCCTTCATATTCCTCGGTCCTCAGTACTTCAACTATCCTTTCAGTCTGTTCTCTTCCTTTTTGTATCATTACCTCATGTCTGCCTTGTCCGTAGCCACTTTATTCTACTTAGTCTTTATGTTTACTTGGTGCCTGCACCTTTATTGATGAGGGCAGTTTTCATGGTTGTCCTGGTATTGCACTCATAAATAAAATTGGAGTTGTGCTTTTTGCTTAACAAGTAAATATTTTGGCATATTCTTTATAGTACTCTATTGTGCTTTATCTTAAGTAACTTTTCTGCTTCATTAATGCTAATATCATAACAGCATGTAATTATGCTTGCAGTTCCTGAAGGCGTTCAATAATCTGTTAGCATTAACTGAATGTAAATAATAAGCAATGACTTTAACAAGATATATAGCTCTCCCAAACCAATAAAGTAGTTTCATTACATTGAAGTGAGATTATTTCGAGTGTGGAATACGAATGGAACATTCAAGAAATAAGTAATTTATTTTGGAATGTACCTCATAACTCTTGGGTTGCTTAACAGTAGACAGTATTTAATTATAGCCGCAACATGATATTTACCATATTTCATTATTTCTTCTCCACATTAATAGATCTGCATTTGGCCTTTGGTGAATATTAATTAGGCTGCCGATGAAAGGATTTTTAGGAGAAAAATATGATCAAAAGGGATTATTTGATTAAGTTGGAGTCACATTTCCCTGTATTACGTAGCAGGTGAGATTTTTCTGCCATATATAGGTACAGGTGTGTTATTAGTGAAATTTTTAATAGTGATCTATAGCTTTCAAAGTAATAACAGTGTCTCCATAATTCAAATAAGATAGGAACTCTCATTCTAATAAGAATATTAAAAAGATTGTCAAAATTTGCATATCGTCTGGCATTTGAAATATTTATCATGTTTTATTGCAACCAATGCCTTGTTCGTCTCTATTATGGGAATAAAGGAGATATGTTGTATGGAAGTCATTTTAGCTTTCTTTTATTTTTTTTTAGTTTGGAAGGGTATTGTCTGTATATTGAATTTTTTTTAAAACCTCGCCCTTTACACTAAATGAAATGTCGGATACTGGCTTCACGTATAAGTAACGACCGTGAAGCATGCTGAGCAAAATGCACACACATTCACACACATTTCTCATGTACTTTGCGTTTGAATGGGTACTTTGTGTAACATACAATATTACTGACTAATCATTAAAAGTTAAGTCTCTCTCTCTCTCTCTCTCTCTCTCTCTCTCTCTCTCTCTCTCTCTCTCTCTCTCTCTCTCTCTCTCTCTCTCTCTCTCTCTCTCTCTCTCTCTCTCTCTCTCTCTCTCTCTCTCTCTCTCTCTCTCTCTCTCTCTCTCTCTCTCTCTCTCTCTCTCTCTCTCTCTCTCTCTCTCTCTCTTTTCTCAACCTTACCTTACAGAACTTTATGTCGGTACTTGACGAGGGTCCATTAAGGCCTCCAAGTCCAGGCCTATAGCTTCATTAATGCTCAATCTGATTTGGTGTCGGCTTGGGTGGTTAATTCATTAATCATTATCAAGTCTGGAATAATCTCAGCTTGATTAGCATAATGTTTTTCTTCATACATTTGATACTGGATCTGGTGCATCTCTTCGTATGCAAACTCTCCGATATTTTTTTTTTCACTACCATGCTTCCAGGTTGGGCTCTTACTCTGTATATAAAATCTCCTGACTCATCATCAAGTTCCTTTTGTTTAGCCTTTGACGCCAGCTCTATCAAATTTTCCCTTTCTGCACTTGTGAGGTGTGTTATATATATATATATATATATATATATATATATATATATATATATATATATATATATATATATATATACTATATATATATATATATATATATATATATATATATATAGTATATATATATATATATATATATAAATATATATATATATATATATATATATATATATATATATATATATATATATATATATATATATATATATATATATATATATATATATATATATATATATATATATATATATTATATATATATATATATATATATATATGTGTGTGTGTGTGTGTGTGTGTGTGTGTGTGTATCGAAAAAGTTCACATTAATTATAATCAAACTGATTAGCTAGAGTGAGAACTAAATATATATTTCTAAGTTTGCGACCACTTTGGGGTATCTCGCAGAATGTGCGTATTAATAACTGAATAAATAATTGAAAGGTTTTGAGCCTTTTCTTTATGAAATACTTTTCATATGTTC
>JAXCGZ010010195.1:32500-42517 GCA_037179515.1 Halocaridina rubra | reverse complement strand
GTTTATTAATTTTTATGTTGAGAGATAACTCTATTCCGAGAATTGGAAAAAGGCTTCTAGTACCAATAGAGTCCTGCTATTTTACAGGTAGCTGAGGTAATAGATTTTTTTTTCTAAGGAAGCATAAAAAAATACTACAAGATGTTTGTGGCATTATTTCTTTAAAATACTATCTTATTTTTTGTTTTGTTTTCTTTTAAATAATTTTTTTGTTTACTACCATGGGCTATCTCAGTAGCTTCTTGGAGACTATTGTTTGGGTTTGGCTCAGAATGTCAATACTTAATGTTCTCCTTCTTAACGCCATCCCTTTCTGTTGATCCCGACTTGAGACAACCAGTATTGAGCTATTTACTTTCCCCACCTGCGGGCCACAAGGGAAGGTCCGCTCACCCTCAAGGGAGAACATCAAGGAAAAAAATAAAAAACTTTTTACTTCTTCATTAGGCCAGAGTATTCGCTGTAGAATGAACGACATTCTTGTAAGGACACGATGATGCATTTCTAAGATGATAATTCAAGAATTAGAATCATCAGATTTTTAATGAAAATTAAAGCATTAAAAAGATTAAGGGTACTGTCACACTAAACGCGATTTGCTAGAAAGGTGGGGATGGCAAGTTGCTTAGCGGGCCGGCGACAAGGTCCCACGCTCTTCATCTAACGCGAGTAGCCAGACTAGATGCGGGGCGGCTGCTTCCAGGGTTGCCAGATGGCAAAGACACCTCACGGCTAACTTCTGTGCATTTCACGGCCAAATCCGGCCAAAATTTATATATATATATATATATATATATATATATATATATATATATATATATATATATATATATATATATATATATATATATATATATCTACATCCAAATTTATTTGAATGGAAATATGTACGGTAAGTATATAATATAAAATTAGCCCGGCACGTAAATTAGAAGAATTTTAATCCTGCACCTAATGCATAGCCATTTTAACCTGTACACGTAACTGTCAATAACCAGAATTTATGCTTTATTTTGACTGAAAACTAATCTAATGCAAATAAATTATTCTACAATTTATTCCATTATGATCACTATTGATATCTTTATATTTCTCAATGCTTTATATATATATATATATATATATATATATATATATATATATATATATATATATATATATATATATATATATATAATATATATATATATATATATATATATATCAGATTACTACCAAGTTATAGATTGAAGTTTCAAATTCGTATTAAAACGGAAAATATTTATCCATTTTTCCTACAGTCTTTCAAATTGGAAGAAAAGATTTTAATACTGAAGCGGGGAATTTCAGAAAAAATTAACGTAAGTATGTATGTACTAGGAACTTTTTAATATCTCTTACCTTGTCACGATGGAGTTCAACATAAAACTGAAGTGAACTGTTTTTATTACTATTAATTTATTGGAACTTTGAATATATTTGGGTTGTAATCTTGTAATTGTGCTATTTGGATTTCCAAATTTAATCGTACATTTTGCTGTTAATAATAATAATAATAATAATAATAATAATAATAATAATAATAATAATGATAATAATAATAATAATAATAATGCTAAGTTTTCTGCTTTTGTAGGATAATTATGAATCATCACTATTTCATGAAATAGTGGATATATATATATATATATATATATATATATATATATATATATATATATATATATATATATATATATATATATATATATATATATATATATATATATATATATATATATATATATATATATATATATATATAACGATTACATCTGCCAAAGCAAGTCCTTCGTAAGGAGGCAACCGTCCTAGCCCTTAGTAGAAAAGGGAGTTCGTGACGTAAAACCGGATCCATCCATATGACGCTCAAGACTGCAGTCTTCATGGGGGCAGGTATTTTGTAGACTACATGACTTTGTTGGAAGAGACTTTCCTTAGCTGTTTCTTAAAATAATCTCTCTCGTCTTTTTTGTTTTGTAATATATGTGGAACTCCACTTTCTTGTCCGGACTAGTACTTTTTACTCCTTGTCTAATAATATCTTTCATTACTTTTTCTTCTTTCTTGTAGTCACTATTCATAATGCCTTTATAATATAGTTTTATATTTTGTTTATTTACCGTTTCTGTAGGTGCTGAGTATATTTCCTTTTCAAAATAGTGATCGTGATGCTTTTTTATTTGCCGATTTACATCTTTATTAGAGCATCCATTATTAATAAAAACTTGCGATCTTCTTCTTCGTCTACGTCTTTTCCCACTTTTATGTGGGGTCGATGTTTCTGGCCACTTATCTGTACTGGCCATATTTTGGTTTTGGAAAAATTATTATGGCCGGATGCCCTTCCTGCCGCCAACCCTCCCCATCTACCCGGGCTTGGGACCGGCACCAAGTTGAGGCTGGCTTGCCCCCCTCAGTGACTTGCGATATTCTTTCTAATTCTGCGTCTACTCTTTCCCAGTCAGAGCATTGAGTAGGAGCTCTTTTTATGTCTTGTAGTCACTATACATGACGAAATATTCTTGCAATAGAGGAAATGAGTTCGTAGTTCTTGCCGCCGACCCACTGAGCACCCCACTACCCGCCTTCCTCCAAGCAAATCACATTCAGTGTGACCGAACCCTTAGATATTTAGATACTATAACGCTACACACTTGCATGACTTTTCTTCCATTGAAATAGTATTATGAGTGGGGAAGAATTGCTATGTAATATTTGTGATGCTATTGTTATGTCGTAAACACAACTTCTTTCTCTAATAATGCTCAAAATATCTATCTCTTAGAAGTGTGATGAAAACTACCGAATGTGAATAGCATAATAAATTAATCCTTATCTTCCTTATAGGATAATTAACTTCGTGGTCATTGATTACAGATTTCTGTTCATCAGGAATATTACTTATTTTTTTCTTTTTCATTATCTTCATTACTCATTATTATTCCCTGGAAGGTGGTAACAAGTCAAAATTTCAGTGATAATTACTTTTGTATTTTCTTGTGTTGCTGTTTTTTAACATCTTTCTATTTTTCTTTAATTAATATAACATGGATAGGATTCGGTTTTACGTCACGGACTCCCTTTTCTACTAAGGGCTAGGACGGTTGCCTTCTTTACGAAAGGACTTGTTTTACATATTATGTGTAATTGTTGAGAGTTCTAGCCGAATGGAGCTAAGTTTCCTTTGCCTCTTGGAGTTCATGATCTCTCTCTCTCTCTCTCTCTCTCTCTTACTCTTCATTTTATTAATATTTTGCGGTCTTGGGCGGGTTTTCTCCAATTGGGGCATTTTGCGTCCTCTGCATCCCATACTTCATTCTCTTAATTTCTTCCTCTGCATTTTGTCTTTCTTTTCCCTGGGACAGGGAACAAGAACACCGCATCCGTTGTTTCCCAGTTCCTTAAAAGTTGACTAAATTGGGCGGAGCGAGGGGATAGGGAATCCCCCCTTTTTTCATATTCCGTGGCATAGAAGAGGGTTCTGGCAGGAAAGCTCACACCAAAGCCTAGGTAAGCTTTGACTCTTCCATTCCCATCTCGATAGGGGTGACGACCATTGTACATAGACAACTTAGCCAAGGCTGAAGCAATAATTATCTTGTGTTTTCAAAGAATTGCATACATTTAGTTATAGATACTGCTTGAGTAGTCTCCGTGGCAAAATGGTAGCGTCCGCGACTCTGATGCGGCAGGTCGAGGATTCGCGCCCCGTCACGGACCGAGGTTAGAAAGGGCATGCACTCAGGGTAACGATTACATCTGCCAAAACAAGTCCTCGCAAGAAGGCAACCGTCCTAGCCCTTAGTAGAAAAGGGAGTTCGTGACGTAAAACCGAAACCAGTTATAAATACTGCTTGATTATGTATGAATGTGTCTGTTTAAAATCAGAACAAGCTTTCATTCCCGATAAGAGGGAAACTGTAGCTACCTTGACACCAATCTCATTTTTCCCCTCTGTACTTATTTTCCCTTGAGTGGACCTTCCGGTAAAGAACAGGATAAAAGAAAACGATTATAATTTATTAGTGGAAATTAGTGGTTTTTGTGTCTAATTATGTAATCACAGCCAAAGGAACTGATGTAGGGGACGTCTGTGTGTATGTATGGGAGGGACAGGATGGGGCAGAAGTTATATGGAGAAGAGGATGGGATGGGATGGGCGGAATTTTAAGGGCTGAGGAGATGGTGCCTGGGCGGAACCACTTCCTTTGAGCATGTTAACCCACGCCTACAGAAAGTGGTAGTTAAGGGGGCGTTTTAAGTGGCTCACCTAATGAGACATTGCCAATCACAGATGACACTTAGGAAAAGGGTGAGCGACAAACTAAAAATTAAAGGCGAAAAAATACAACAAAAAACGAAGGTGATCGATACGTTATGTGCTTAGAGTTTGGTGAAAATGGGGAAATTATTATATTCTTGATATTTTGATGTATGACTCCTCTCTTTATAATCCTTTACTTTTTGTTGCCAATGCCCGCGACGTGATTATGAAGAAGACGACGACGACAATGATGATGGTGATAAGTATTATTATTATTATTATTATTATTATTATTATTATTATTATTATTATTATTATTAGTAGTAGTAGTAGTAGTAGTAGTAGTAGTAGTAGCAGTAGTAGTAGTGGTAGTAGTAATAGTAGTAATATTTGTATTATTGTTTTAATTCTTATGGTACCATTTTTATATAAAATCCAAAATATGTTACACGTGGTTTACATCATTTAACTGAAATGGGGCTGTTCTCTGAAACTGAGCTTTAAATTTTGATGACTACGAATCTCCTTCGTTTTTATTAAGGTCTCTTAACTTGTGATAAGCCCTTGAATCGCCACAGAATTAAAGAGATAGTTCTTGTGCTTGATAACATATAGAAGAATGGAAAGTTGTTTTTTTTTTATTACTGGACAGAGATACAGGCAGAACTTAAGGCTCTAGGAATCTTTTTTTTATCTGTAGCTTTTCCATTGGTTATATGTGGTCACATTGTCTCATTAGCATCTTGGATACATACCGTATGGTTGGTTTTTGCCAAAGTTTTAATGCTTGATATTGATCTACCTGACGCCAACTCTTTACAGGCTCATATGGTATAGCTGTATCTCACTAGCCATTGGAGGAGATGAGTTGTTTATTGCTCAGAGTTTTACTACCGGATAATGCCCTTCCTGACTCCAAGTGTTTCCTTTGATCTGGGCTTGGAACCGGCAAGACTTAAGTTGGTTTACATTCCCAGTGGCCTTAATTTCGCTGGATTATGAGATTAAGTCGGATTATTGCTCAAACAGTGAGCAAGCCATCTTAACTCGCTTTCGAAACTTTTCTGTATATATAAAAAGGTCACAAGCCCCATTGCCAGGAAGTTGGCCAAGTCAAAGCAAGCATACCCATTCACTAGGTGACCTTTCACTTCACCTTTGTTTCACTTGTTGCTAACACATCAATCTCTTTTCGCAAGCATGCTGCCAGTCTCCTCCATTTTACTCTCACTCGTTCCATAATTTCGTAATTTAGAGCCTAATTACCAGATAAGTGTATGTAGTCTCCGTGGCTCAACCGGTAGCGTCCGCGACTCTGAGGCGTCAGGTCGAGGGTTCGCGCCCCGTCACCGTCTCGGGTTAGTAAGGGTATGCACTCAGGGTAACGATTACATCTGCCAAAACAAGTCCTTCGCAAGAAGGCAACCGTCCTAGCCCTTGGTAGAAAAAGGGAGTCCGTGACATAAAACCGGAACATATTACCCGATAAGGAGAGAGGGTCGGTGTCAGGAATGGCTTCCGATGGTAAAAAATCGCGTTTAAGCCAAAAACTAACCTAAATAAAAAAAAAAGCTACCTTGACTTGGGAAAAGTTGCTGATTGAAGAGAAGTACTCACACAATTTCTTTGAGAAGTCATGTTGAGGATAAGTTAACTATGCTTGTTCATCAGAAAGCTAGATAGATAGGATAGTTAGATATATAGATAGATAGATATGCGTATATGTGTTCGCTCGATTTGCTGTATCAACGAAAGAAACAGAGATAGATAAGAAGATTTTTAGAAAGACACCTAAAAAAATATTTGTTTATGTGAAGAGTATTATATGGTATTTTCTGTAATCTTTTGTGTATTCGTAATAAGGACCATTTATTATTTTTCTTTTAACTTTCTGCAGCTTTTCCAAACTTCATATGGGATCGCTGTGTCTCAGTAGCTTCTTGAAGATTAGTGGGTGGTATTGGCACAAATTGAGAAAAACACATTAACCACTGGGGGACCAAACCAACTCGTCTCGTTGCCGGTTCCAGTCCTGATCAGTGGAGAGGATTGGTGTCGAGGAGGACTTTATGAAGCTGTAAAACTTTGACTCTAATCTAACACCGTGGAAGAGCAAGAAAGCTCAACTAGGTACCTGTCCAAGCTTGGATCACTGCAGAGGGTTGGCGAAGAGGGGCTTTTCCGGCCGTAAAGCCCAAAATGGCAATATTCTTTCTATATAAGGTGAACACATCACATGGTAGCGAAATCAGTGTAAGTCTCATCGAACTAAGCATTATATGTGTAAGTACTATGGTAGAACAGTATCATCGCAAGGTTAAGTGTTGGTAAAGTTAATCATGAATGCAACATATAGATGTCAAGTGAAAATGAATAAATAAGAAAGAAAATGGCATCATATTATTGACATTGAAAAGGTGCTGCTTAGCATTGGTCTCGCACATCTAATGTGTACCTGTCTACTCTGGCCAGTCTAATGTAGATTATGTATAGATAGGATATCGCTACCTTGAACCTATCTAAGCTGTTCTGGCGAAGAGTTGACTTACAACCTATGCGAAGACGGACTAAAAGTAGTACTTTCTTATGATGTAAGGAAAGCACTAGCATAATGGGATTAGATGCTGTATTATTATTATTATTATTATTATTATTATTATTATTATTATTATTATTATTAACACTAATATAATGGGAATAGCTGCTGTATTATTATTGTTATTATTATTATTATCATTATTATTATTAGTAGTAGTAGTAGTAGTTGTAGTAGTAGTAGTAGTAGTAGTAGTAGTAGTAGTAGTAGTATTGTTGGTGTTGTTATTGTAATTGTTACTGCTATTACCTTGGTGTACTTTGAAGATTGTCTAGACCTCTCCCATATAAGTTTTACATCCCAGTGTATGGGGACAGTAGTGTCCCAGAGTTTAGGAAATGTTTTACTCTGCCAAAAATACTTTATACGTATATACTTACATCGTTTAGGGTTTCACTGAACATCCTTCATTTGTACGCTGTTATTATTATTATTATTATTATTATTATTATTATTATTATTATTATTATTATTATTATTAAAATTATTATTATTATGTACTCGATCGCTTTCGATCAGAATCTCAAGATTTAAATACATCACTTATTGAAAATTATTTTAAAATATTGAGCCATAAAGAGAGATTTGTTACCCATAAACACCATATCAGGTCACTCATAAATTTCCTAAGATTAAGTAATTCATCCTTTGAGACTTATATATCTCTATATATAAGGGAAAATAATAATAACAATTATGGTAATAGACTTTTCAAAAATAAAATTAATGGTTGGTTTCGGTTTTACGTTACGAACTCCCTTTCTACTAAGGGCTAGGACGGTTGCCTTCTTGCGAAGGACTTGTTTTGGCAGATGCAATCGTTACCCTGAGTGTATGCCCTTACTAACCTCAGTCCGTGACTGGGCGCGAACCCTCGACCTGCCACCTCAGAGTCGCGGACGCTACCATTTTGCAAAATGGTAGCGTCCGCGACTCTGAGGTGGCAGGTCGAGGGTTCGCGCCCCGTCACGGACTGAGGTTAGTAAGGGCATACACTCAGGGTATCGATTACATCTGACAAAACAAATCCTTCGCAAGAAGGCAACCGTCCTAGCCCTTAGTAGAAAGGGAGTTCGTGACGTAAAACCGAAACTAACCATTAATTTTATTTTTGAAAAATCTATTATCAACATTGTTATTATTATTTTCCTTTATATATAGAGATGGAGCACCGTGTAGGAGGATATTTTGGTCTGAAAATCAACAGGGTACAAATGGCAGGGCATGAAACGTCTATATGGGCGTGTTTTAGGGGTTAGATTTAAGGGCGGGATGGGGCGTGGTTGGGCGAGGTGCATGGGTGATGCTCGTGACAAAGGTCCATATACAATATTACTTATGCTTTATAGAGTCATACTTGCAAAGGCTCGGCCCATAACCACAAGAGACCCAATATCTTTGTTGTTGGTCCGGTTTTACGTCACGGACTCCCTTTTCTAATAAGGGTTGGGACGGTTGCCTTCTTGCGAAGGACTTGTTTTGGCAGATGTAATCGTTACCCTGAGTGCATGCCCTTGCTA
Organism: Halocaridina rubra; assembly: GCA_037179515.1. Lineage (NCBI taxonomy): Eukaryota > Metazoa > Arthropoda > Malacostraca > Decapoda > Atyidae > Halocaridina > Halocaridina rubra. The sequence continues at coordinate 34,116 of JAXCGZ010010195.1, read as the reverse complement.
ACCTCAGACCGTGACGGGGCGCGAACCCTCGACCTGACGCCTCAGAGTCGCGGACGCTACCGCTTGAGCCACGGCGACTACAGACCCAATATCTTTGTCTGGACCCAAAATGTCCCATGGAAAAAGAATATTCAAGAACTCGATTTTAAAGCAGTGAATCATGACTTTAAATGCTAAGTCTTTTCGCCTTCACACAGACCACTAAGAGTATGGTTGATTACTGGAATACACTGAGGGAGAATGATGGCAATGGAAAGAGTGTACGTGCATTGAGTTGACGTTAGAAATGTGTCTGTATTGAAAACTTTCTTCTTCTTCTTCTTCTTCTTCTTCTTCTTCTTCTTCTTCTTCTTCTTCTTCTTCTTCTTCTTCTCCTCCTCCTCCTCCTGCTTCTTCTTCTTCTTCTCCTCCTTCTTCTTCTTCTTCTTCTTCTTCTTCTTCTTCTTCTTCTTCTTCTTCTTCTTCTTCTTCTTCTTCTTCTTCTTCTTCTTCTTCTTCTCCTCCTTCGTCTCCTCCTCCTCCTTCTTCGTCTCCTCCTCCTCCTTCTTCGTCTCCTCCTCCTCCTCCTCCTTCTTCGTCTCCTCCTCCTTCTTCTTCGTCTCCTCCTCCTCCTCCTCCTTTCTCTTCTTCGTCTCCTCCTCCTCCTCCTCCTCCTCCTCCTCCTCCTCCTCCTCCTCCTCCATCTTCTTCTTCTTCTTCTTCTTCTTCTTTATTGATAGCTTTTCTCATGCTCATAGTGGGTCGCTGTATTATCACTAGCGTCATTGAGGCTGTCCTTGGATTCTGCTTAATGTTTTACGGCAGCATAATGCTCTCTTTATCACCAGCCCTTTCCGATGATCAGGGCTAGGAGCCGGCACTGAGGTTAAGGTGGCTAGTTCCCCCAGTTCTTGGATATCGCAGGAAATGAACTCCTATACTGAATGAGGCAATCCATCTTACTCTTACTTCCCAAAAGTCACTTGTAGCTCGTTTTCGCATTTAATGCTAATCTTTGTTATTTTTAGGTCTCTCTCTCTCTCTCTCTCTCTCTCTCTCTCTCTCTCTCTCTCTCTCCTCTCTCTCTCTCTCTCTCTCTCTCTCTCTCTCTCTCTCTCTCTCTGACGTAATTAATCCAGTAATGTTCACCGTTGCCACCATAAATAAATTGGGCAACGGATCTTGCCCGTAATTTTCTAGTAGCCCAAGTAGTTGGGTCTACGTAAGTAGACCTAATGATAAGCTTCTCCCATTATAAAGCTAATGGTAGAGTTCCTCTCTCTCTCTCTCTCTCTCTCTCTCTCTCTCTCTCTCTCTCTCTCTCTCTCATGAAAATATATAAATACCTCTTTTTAAAATTAGATTGCCTATTTTTTCATTAAGGTTTTTCTTGTCCTCATTTGATTAGGATTATTTTTTTTTATTGCACCTTTTCTTTTTATTCTTTATTCTTTTTCTTCGTTATTCTTTTCCTTTCGTATCTCTCTATTCTCTTTCTCTCTTTCTCTTCTCCGCCAGTTCCGCACCGCTGAATAGCCAAATAACTTGGTAGAGTATTTTTTTTTAGTCTAATCTCATTTAATGTTTTTCGCTTTCCCTAGCAAAGATTATACTGGTGACTGAGCGATATTAAGTGG
>JAXCGZ010010195.1:17500-27500 GCA_037179515.1 Halocaridina rubra | reverse complement strand
TTACTGCTTCTGTATCAGCAGCTTTTCCAATGGTCAAGCTGGGTCACTGTTTCTCAGAAGCCTCATGGAAGCAAATGATTGAATATAGCTCAGAGTTTTATGGTCGAGTTCCCTTCCTGATACCAACCCTGTTCATTCATTCGGTCATGTGACCGGCATCGAGTTGAGCTAGCTTTTTCGCTCTTTTATCAGCTTCTTTCACTTGTTCATATGGTGTCGCCGTTTCTCAGTACTCTCTTAAAGGCTAGTGTTTGGTTTAAGGCTGAGAGTTCTACGGCCAGATATTGTTTTTCCTTACACTAAACCTCGCTATCCGGGCTTGGGACCAGCACCGAGTTGAACTAGCTTGCTTACCTTCTTATTCCATAGTTCTTCTGGTGAAGAGATCAGAGCGTCTTCTCTGCTAAATTACATAATGCTTGTTGCTCTATTTGAAATATGAACAAAACATAAAGAAAAATCTGCATACACTGAAACAAGTGCTTCATAGCTATCAAGGCAGTCCATAAAAATATGGTTTTGTCTCCGGTAGATTATCGAGCTTATTATTTCTTCTTCTTCTTCTTCTTCTTCTTTTTCTTCTTTTTCTTCTTCTTCTTCTTCTTCTTCTTCTTCTTCTTCTTCTTCTTCTTCTTTTCTGAGGTTTATGGCAAAAGACGAGATTTACGGCAAATGACGGGAATTACGGTCCAAGGAGGTGATTTATTTAAGAGGCGGGTCTCGGAGGAAGAAAGAGATGATGTCCGTCCGGTCTCTCTCTCTCTCTCTCTCTCTCTCTCTCTCTCTCTCTCTCTCTCTCTCTCCTCTCTCTCTCTCTCTCTCTCTCTCTCTCTCACACACATATGCACACATGCGCACCCACACATACGCAATCTTCAGCAAACACAAAACTGTGAGTCAGAGTTCAAAGGAATATTAGATAATTTAAAATATTATGGGCTCTAATGCATTTCGAAATATTCAGGTTGAGAGACTGAAAATAGATAGGAAATTAGATAGAAGGATTGATAAACACCCACATTATGATAAGTATATATAAATACACAACTACAGAGAGAGAGAGAGAGAGAGAGAGAGAGAGAGTAAGTGAGTGAGTGAGTGAATGAGAGAGAGAGAGAGAGAGAGAGAGAGAGAGAGAGAGAGAGAGAGAGAGAGAGAGAGCGTGAATGACGCGGCGTGATTACCATGATGAAGAGGCAGTTAAGATGCCTCCTTGTGGGAAACGTGACATATGCTAGACAGGGTAAAAAAAAAAACAAAGTTCCAATTACATTGGGAATTATTTGAGCAATTCGGTCGTTAGGAATGCAATTTATTCTGTTTCTTCTAATACCAAAACGGATGTTGGTTGCGAGTGATTAGCACAGTGTTTTCCTGCTTTTGATAAGCTCTGCAATCGTGTTTTTTTATATTTTATTTTGCCTGGTAAGAACCTTTATTTTGACCGTAAAAAAGAGTTTTCATCCATTTATATTGGTTGATTCTTAATGCTTTCACTTACATGCATATTTAATCATTTTAACTGCGTTTATTTTTAGCAGTATTAATTGGTTTTTTTTTAATTCTATGATTTGTAATTTATGGATGTTGATTTTGATATTATTATTATTATTATAATTATTATTATTATTATTATTATTATTATTATTATTATTATTATAATTATTATTATTATTATTATTATTATTATTATTATTATTATTATTATTATTATAATTTTTTTTAGGCTCGATTATTACTGTCCAGAGCAAAAAAGAAAATGAATAAAATATATTGAAAAAGGTAGAAATATGTATTAAAAAAAAAGGTCTTTGTAATTTTAATTGGAAGCTTTCAGAGAGTAGCACCTGGGTTTGAGAAAGAATCGTGACTAATGAAAATGATACTTATAAAAACCAGTTCCTCAGCTCTCTCGCCTCTTCTCGCATCTTAAGGAACTGTTATCGCACTTTTCGATAAATTACTTATTTTCAAATACAGTTTTAGCAGCATTAATAAATTAGATATGTTTATATATATATTAATTCTGCCTATTGGAAGAAAAAGAATTTAAAGTAAGTTAAAAATTCATAGAAATAAATACTTTAGCAATATAGAAAGCAAATCTATAGAGATATAGAAGACAAATGAATGATATTTCGAGAAAATAAGCGATATAGATATGACATCGGACGAAGTTCTTCGTCCAGAAGGGATGCTGGCCATTAAAGAAAAGGGTGAGCAGGAGCGCGTGACCATCTCTTTTTTTATATAACTATTTCTTTTGTATCCCATTTTTTTCTTATTTTTAAAAGTTTTATTGCCTTATCCTTTATTATGTGAAATCCTTTTCATCCGAAGACCTTCAGTTACGCTGTTCATTGGAACAGGTGTTTTTTCCCCCCTGGATGGCTATGGAGAAAGAAAAGTCCTACTTACTAGAAACAAAGATGCTGTGCTGTGCTACCTATACGTTAGTTCCTTGGGATGGGATAGGGAGTGGAAACGTATTTTTTTTGTATTTATTCAGATAACTGTACATGAGGACATGTGCACATGGGCACTCCCAGTGATATTGCAGTTGTTAAACATTACAATCTATTTGGTTATGTATAAATAAAATATTAATAGAATTTGTAATTAATTTTAAATATCATAGCAAGTAATTAATAATAAAATATAGTGTAATAATTGATTGATGGCAGAAGAGCACTCTGCGATTATTAATTAAGAGTAATATTATTATGGTTTACATGTATTAATAGCAGATGAGCACTCTGCGATTATTAATTAAGAGTAATATTTGTAACAATATTTCCAATAGCCCTTGTTGAGTGCTATCATTTGTTAAATTTCCACTTTTCCACAGTACTACTGCAGACAATTTGAAGCAGATATAGAATAACAATTTTCAGGTTAGAGTAATAAGTAGGTACATATACATATGCATGCATTAATTAGATGAGCAATAGAAACGCCACTGGGGCTTCATAGTCATACATATCAAGGGGAGAGAGAGAGAGAGAGAGAGAGAGAGAGAGAGAGAGAGAGAGAGAGAGAGAGAGAGAGAGAGAGAGAGAGAGAGAGAGAGCGAGAGAGAGAAAGAGAGTGTTTTTGGTATTCATTTCAGCAAAAGGAGTTATTCGTCCTTTCCACAGATAAAGATGCATACATATTTAAGGAGTCACTGGAGTCGGGGGAGATTCCAAGATGCTGGAAACAAGCAAATGTGATACCTATCTTCAAAAGGGGAAGGAGGGATACGGCTCTGAACTATAGACCAGTTTCCTTGACCAGCATAGTTTGCAAAGTTATGGAGAAACTACCAAGGAAACATATCTCTCTTCACTTGGAATCCTTCAACTTTTTGTCAGTAAGGCAACATGGCTTCAGAGAAGGTAGATCAACAGTAACAAACTTATTAGAATTTTATGATGAGGTAAGCCAAATCTTACAGGAAAGAGAGGGCTGGGCAGATTGCATATTCCTAGACTTCCAGAAAGCGTTTGACACTGTTCCACATGGGAGACTTATTAGGAAGCTGCAATCAATGGCTAGAATAGGTGGAAATGTTTTGGAATGGATAAAAACTTACTTAGAAGGAAGGGAACAGAGGGTTAGAGTAAGACACTCAGTGTCTGAATGGAGAAGAGTTAGTAGTGGAGTTCCACAGGGTTCAGTTTTAGGGCCATTTTTGTTCCTTGTATATGTAAATGACCTACCAGAGTCTGTAAATTCATTCATGAATATGTTTGCAGATGATGCAAAGATTGTGAAGAAAGTAAAAAAACGAGACCAATGGTAGAGAACTTCAGGAGGATCTAAATAATCTGCATGAGTGGTCAGAAAAGTGGCTAATGAAATTCAATACTTCAAAATGTAAGGTAATGAGAATGGGTACAAGTGCAAGAAGGCCCAAGCTTGACTACTCGGTGGCTGGAGTACAACTTCAAGAGACAGAAAATGAGAGAGATCTAGGAGTGAACATACTGGCAGATTTGTCTCCAGAAATACATATAAATGGCATAGTAAGGGCAACATATGCATTCTTATCAAATGTAAGGGTAGCCTTCAGGCACATGGACAAGGAAATGTTCAGAAATATTTATGTAACCTATGTGAGGCCAAAACTCGATTATGCAGCCCCCTTTTGGAATCCGCACTTGAAAAAGCACATAGCTAAGCTTGAAAAAGTTCAAAGACATGCCACGAAACTGGTGCCAGAAATACTCAATCTCAGTTATGATGAGAGGCTGAGGGAATTAGACTTACCATCACTCGAAGCTAGAAGAGTGAGGGGGGATATGGTGAGAGTCTTTAAATTCCTTCATGGTTATGATAGAGTGGATAGGGATCGATATTTTGATATGGCTGGCTCTAGAACTAGAGGTCATAGTTTGAAGCTTGGTAAGAAAACTTCTTTGCAGGATGTAAGGAAATACTTTTTCAGTGTAAGAGTAGTTGATAATTGGAATTGGCTAAGCGAGGAGGTAGTTAATGCTATCTCAATCCATAGTTTTAAGGACAGGTATGATAAGTATGACTAAGTCTAAAATGGAACCGATGAGGAGACGGGAAGATACGAGCTTTGGGCTCTTTCCCGTAAACACAATTAGGTAATCACAATTAGGTAATCACATGCATACTCATACACATCATTGTCATCTGAGGGTAACACAATAAAGGAAGTGCATGTAATTAATCGCATATACGTACACATATAAACCTAAACATACATACATACATACACATAAACACAGCACCATATAATGGAAGAGAAATTTGGAAGGAAAAGAAAGAGAAAGACTGAAAGCCCTTCCCCTTCTCCACCCTTCAAATTATGTACATGAGAGAGAATTACGTCAGCTTAATTGATTATCACTTTTATTATTACCATTGCTATTAATAGCATTATTATTATTATTATTATTATTATTATTATTATTATTATTATTATTATCCACCAGCATCATTACTACAGCTTTTGTATATAGATAGAGTTACGAATCAAAAGTAGTAATTATTGATACATATAGACATACACATACATATAGATATAAACATGTATATATGTACACACTCAAATATAAATATATATGAGCTCCTTAGCGAGGGGGCTAGAACACTTCCTCCATGTTCCCCTGCGTGTCGTAAGAGTAGACTAAATGCGGTGGAGCGAAGGGAACGAGAGACCCCCTCTCTGTACTTTCTCTTCCCAGAAAGTCAGAGCATTATTCCTTTACTCAGCCACTCTCCTTATAAGAGGAAAAGTCCAGAATGTCACCACTAGATGGAATATTTGGGGAGAAGCGCGAAAATGAAGTCTAGAACAAGGTTGAAAATGAGCAAACCCTCTTGCTTGTTTTGTTAACAATATCTTATCGACTTTTGAAATATTTACAGTGGTGCAGTTGAATATTTGAGACCTGTTTGTGTAAAAAAGAGAATTTATGTTAACTTGTTGTTTGTGGATATTACTTTTATTTACGCATTAATTGATTTAGTTGAAAAAATAATTATATATATATATATATATATATATATATATATATATATATATATATATATATATATATATCTCTTGTAAGAGAAGGTGACTCTGGAACATTTATATTATAGTTGAGCATCAGAGAGGAATTTTGAGCTATGAAGACAGCTTGTTTCAGATATCAACTTTGAAGACTTGCATTGAGAGATTCCACTCCCATGGAGGTACAAGTGTCTTGGCTGGATACTATCTTCAACATGAAGTCCTCATTGCCGTAGTAGTAAGAGAAGTAAACGAGCTTTCGAAGGGCATCCTTCATCGTCAGGTTATTAAACAAATCCTTTCGGAAATAAATCACGTAAAAAATGACGAGAACCAAGAAGTTCCACTTTCAGAAAGGTTCAAATATCCTTTCCCAGGCGACTGTCTTCGTCAGAGATTGTTTTATTCTTGCTTGGTCTTGGTGCTCCTCCAAGGTTTGGAAAAAATATCTTGTAAGAGAAGGTGACTCTGGAACATTTATATTATACTTGAGCATCAGAGAGGAATTTTGAGCTATGACGACAGTAAGTGGAATTATTGCCATTGTATATGTATTTATTTAGACACTGGGTAGTGTTAACTAAGACTCCCTTTATCTAATGTATGATGTGAATTAATGATAATATCTTTTCCCCTCGATGTCACGAGACAACGTTTTTAGGTATATTATCGGGTAATTGTATATATTATATAATTTATCTGAGTCTATATCTGTATAAAAGAGCCTCAGTCATCCTTGCACCCAACAAGTCATATAGCAAATCCGCTCATCTCTCTCTGTAAACATTGTTTACTCATTGCTAACACATCCATCTCTGCTCTCATATTCATGCTATTAGTCTCTTTCCATTCATTCTCGCTTCCTCCACAGCCTCGGACATCCAGAACATGGTTCTAGGTGAAGATATGTTGCTAAAATCCACTTTTGCCTTCATTCTTCCCGAGAAGAAATGCGAATGAGAGGATTTATACTTTCCTTGTTCCACCCCTTTTGGTCAACTTTTACAACAAGCAGAGGAACATTTTGGAAATTATGTTGCTTTGCCCCCAGGGGAAAAACAGAAAAGTTATTATTTTAGAAGATTAGAAGATAGTGAAGCGTAGTAACACTCATAATCTGTTATGATCAATCTGTGTGTGTGTGTGTGTGTGTGTGCATGCGCGCTCGAATGTGTGTGTGCGCTTAAGTGTGATTGGTGTTACCTCTGCTTCTCATTTGAACTCGGTATTATCTCCCATGAGGATTCAGTAACTACCTTACATCCTATTGGCTAGTTTTAAGCTGCTCTTCTCAAGGTCTCCTTGAACATATTTAGCATAAGAGAAGAGGAAGAGGAGAGTGGGGTTCCTTCTGCAATAGTCCCTGTCTCCTTAGCAGACTCAGTGGGTACGCCATTAGATGCTTGTGGTAAATGATGAATGAATATCTTCGCGAAGTTCAAGTTCTAAAAAAGCAGTATTACCTAATTTTCATCTATATAAGAGTTCTATATCGCTGTTTCTTGCTATCCCAATGGATGGTTAGTTTGTGGTGTTAAGTTAATGCTTTGCGACTGGATGCCTTTCCTGACACCAACTTTCCCCTTGATTCAGCTTAAACTGGCACCGAGTTTTGTTGGCATGCTCCCTTTGTGGCTAAATGAATATATTCACCTTGTAAAATATCATGTGAATTCTAAGATTTGATAGCGGCTGTCCTAAAGACAGATTTCAGAGTTGAAATCAGCAAAGAACCGTTTACCTCATAAATAGAACGTCCTATTAAAAAATTGCAGATTGTGCAGCTCAGAGCCCTAGATTGGAAAAAAAAATAACACTTTCCCTACCCGCGTGCACGTCCCCATGTACAGTTATCTGAATAAATAAAAAAAAAATATTGCCTCTACAGTCACCTATCTTGTGGTGCTTCAGAAATTTTTCTTTTCGGCTTTCAATAAGAGTCCTTAATTACACATGGTGTTTGTATCACTGGAACTTGAGTGACAGGTGGGAAAAGCGAGGTGGGAATAGCTTAGGCCTTTAACTGCAATATGGTAACTTTCTCTGACTGAGCATGACCAAATTCATCTCTGTCTGTGGCTGTGATGACGCTGAGAATATTTCCCTATGGATATTCTGGATGGAGAAATTAAACTGCATTAAGAACATCTGTGTCCTATCTCAAGGTGATAATAGCAATCAGTGGAGCTACTCTGGACTAGGAAACTAAAAATGCTCTGAAAATAGCTGCGGCTTATCAGAAGGTATTGAGAATAGCTTCAATTGGAGATATTCTGGACGAAGGCGCTAAGAGTACTTTGAGAATAGCTGCATCCTATCTGAAGGTATTGAGAATAGCTGTCTGTGAAACTATTCGGGACGGAAAAGCTAAGACTGCACTGAGTAGAGCTACATACTTTAGGAAGGTGTTGAGAATAGCTTCCTGTGGAGATATTTTGAACGAATAAGCTGAAACTGCTTTGAAAATAGCTGCATCCTATTTGAAAGTGTTGAGAATAGCTTTTTTACGGGAATATTTTAAACGAAAAAGCTAAAGCTACATTTAAAGCAGCGGCATCCAGCTGAAGGTATTGAAAATAAACTTTTTATAGAAATGTGTTTGATGAAGATGCTTATCTACACTGAGAATATTTGCATTCTATGATACAGGGTTAAGAATAGTATTCTTCGGAGATACAGTGCATAAAGAAATTAAAAATGCATTAAGAAGAACTATCCTATCAGAAGGTGCCGAGAATATTCTCCAATGGAGATATTCACAAGGAAGAAGCTACAATACACTGCATCGAGAACAGCTGCATTCTCTCCGAAAGGGTTGACCACAACTTCTCGAGATGTTTTAGTATTCCGTGTAAGGTATATGTTATATAAATGAGGTAATTTATCAGTACTTACCTATGTTGATGCTGCACCATATGGGATAAAACCATGAAGCTTTTCTTCCCATCCAACCACAACCTCCACCGCCTCCAACACTTACCACTGACAGGAGGAGAATGATAAGTGAAAATGATTATTAGAGGTTGGTACTTCTAGTTTCCATGATGAACAATATATATATATATATATATATATATATATATATATATATATATATATATATATATATATATATATATATATATATATATATATATATATATATATATATATATATATATATATATATATATATATATATATATATATATATATATATATATATATATATATATATATATATATATATATATATATATTTTTTTTTTTTTTTTTTTTTTTTTTTTTTACCGAGTTTCCTCTCTTGCTGATGTTTACTGCAGCCATCATTAGGACTGGATTGCTTGGTTTGGTTTAAAAAAAGAATAAGAATCTCCTTCTTGATCCCTTAGCTGATTTTAAGACACTTCCACAATAATACCCACCCATCTAAGTGTATACTACTTCTTTCTCAGGATTACATACATACATATACATGGCCTTATTCCCCCTTGTATGGGGGGTGCCGAGCCAAGATACACTCATTCACCAGGATCCACACATTCCTCAACCACTTCTCTTAGTTCCTTGGGGATAAAGTATTAACATATTCCCCTCCATTCACCCTGCTTGGGTCATCTACAAGGTAGGCGGGCAAGGATAATCTGCAGTGAGGAACGACAGCCGCAGCTGGTTTACCCATAGTCATAAGAGGCTATTGTTTCTCGCCAACCACTTAGAGACTTGTTAATTTAAGCTCTTAGTTTTTCATCCGGATTCCTGTCTTGACACCAACCCTCATCATATGTCAGGCTTTGGTACCTGCACCAAGTTGAGCTGGATTGCTTTCCTAGTGGTTGGATAATAAAAAGTGCATACTGTACGCGCTAAACTTATTGATTGATAAGCGACTCCATTACCTTTGCCTTCGTGTCCCTGAGAGGCTCAGGCGAATCGACGAATAAGCATCTCTGAGACAGTGAAAACTGGTCTGATCTGAAGAATGGAAAAATAAAAAAGAAATTTGTTTATTTTATTTCCATTCATATAATGGCTATTCTGTTACAAAACTAAGAATACACTTATGAGTAAACACGGTGATAGTTACACTTACAGTGCATTTGCTTTACTTTTTCGACCAGTTAACTTATCCTGATCTTATTCCGTTCCTTATACGAGGTGTATAAGTCAGCACTTAAAGTTAGGCCGACAAATAGTCAATGCCCAACCTTTATTCTGGGATAGAGTAAATGCTACTTTCTGCAAACGAAAAGGAAACAATTGAAATGAAATTTTATTGCTCGATTCGATAAATGGAATTTATAGATGTAAAATTTTAACCAAAGAAATGTGTAGTTGGTATACTATCTTCCTGCGCAGTTTTCCTTCTGGGATAAATTTACCCAAGGGTAAGGCCCGATTTCTTAAACAGTGTAAACCTAGGATGCCATATTGTTCGTTAGCTAGACCCACACAAATGGATTTCATTAAGGCATCTGACGCTGTTCTGTGTATGGCTAGGATCCCGTACTG
>JAXCGZ010010195.1:0-5000 GCA_037179515.1 Halocaridina rubra | reverse complement strand
TCGGTACAGCGACTGCTTCTTCCCATCTACCTCCAGACTCTGGAACTCTCTTCCTCCCTCTGTCTTTCGTAATTCGTATGACCTATCATCCTTCAAAAAGCGGATCTATTGTCATCTCAGGGCCTAGTCCTCCATATCTCTTGTCCTCTGTACTTAGACTGTTTTTTTCTGTCTGTCATTTTCTTCAGTGTGACATTACCTCATCTCTGCCTTGTCCTTAAGCTTTTTCTTTTCCTTCGTCTTGGAGTTTTCTCGTGCCCGGGCCTTTATTGATGAGGGCAGTTTTTGCCTGTCCCGGTGTCACACTCATAATATATATATATATATATATATATATATATATATATATATATATATATATATATATATATATATATATATATATATATATATATATATATATATATATATATATATATATATATATATATATATATATATATATATATATATAAACTCATCATGTTAACGCACTTGAAGCGGTATATAAAACTCCAAGTTCTCATGATAAAAAAGAAGAAGAAAAATGAAAGAAAACAGATATTATAAAGCTTATATAAAATGACGTTTAATTTTCTTTAACTGATCCAGCCACTGTGGGGGAGCAAGCCAGTTGCCCTTTGTGACGGTGCCAACCCGGGCTCAGTTGAGCGGGTTGGTGTCAAGAAGGGCATCCAACCTTAAAACTTTGAGTCGCAGCCATACATTAGTCTCTAAGAGGCTAGTGAGAAACAGCTCCCCATATGAACATAGCTAGAGCTGCTGGAAAAAGTAACTGGATGTGGTTATGTCATCAAGCCATTGGTAGTGGAGGCCAACGCCAAAGGACCTCTCCAAAGCCGGATCAACGAAGTGGGTTGGTATCAGGAAAGGCACCCAGCCGTAAAACTGAGGCAATACTAATGCCTGTTTCCAAGAGGCTGTTGAATTACAGCGACCTCTTATGAACATCGGAAGGTCTAACGTTAGAAAGCTGGATTTTGTTATATAATCCAGCTTCTCGGGGAGCAAGCCAACTCAAATCGATGACCATCTCAGTGAAGGATATTCGACTGTAAAAAAACAATGATGCTAAAGCAAGACTCTGTTCAAGAAGTTGATGGAGATACAGAAACCACTTATAGGACTATTGGAATCGCTTCGGATAAAGTAAAAGAGAGAAGATATTTTTTCTTTCATTGGCGTTTCTGTATAGGCGTTGTTGTTTATCAGGATGTGTGTCTCAGCATGATCATTAACTAAATAGGTAGGGTAGCTACTGGTTAATGTTAGATTAGGCTCTCAGGGTGGGAGAGAGGTGGAAAGGAAAGAGTTAAGTAAGGATGTTATGCTGCTGCGACGCATCCTACAGGAAATCCGCGGAAGTTCTAAATGACCCCTTAAGCTTAGATTGGAGGTGGCCAAACTCTACTTGAGTGCACACAAATCCTTTCACCAACTTCTCTTTATAATTGCCTTTTACTTCCCCCCCATCCCACCCTCCCTCCGTCCCAGAACCCCCCCCCCAAAAAAAGAGATAATTTTAAGAAAACACATCTCAGGCTCCGTTCGGTACGCGTATTACTCGCCTAACTAATCTAGCCAAGTTAAGATGACATAGCATTGTAATAGAGACACACCACCATTTCCTAACTGGAGGTCTTCTTTCCCGGACAAACACCACCTTGCTTGTTTTCTGTTATACATTGCTTCTTCATGTAACTCCAAAAAATGAAACAGACATCATTACGTGCATATTTCAACTGCATAATAGCTATGTTTGTATTGATTGCGAAAGCTAAAGTATCTGTAAGGTCTTGTCTAAACTCCGCTACAACTTTCTAAGAATTTAATACATATATGGTCATGCTCCGTTGCAGTCCAGTAGCCCAGACAACTCTATGACAACTATGCCATTAGAATTAGCCTAATGGTCGAGTTATCTTTTATCAGATTCATCTTCTTGTAGGTGCTCCCCGCTGTTATCATTTCCTTATTTGTTGTCTCTGTCAAATTTACACCTGCTGTATTTACCCCATCCTCGCGGAACTAATGGCCTTGTGTAATCTAACTGGGATCAGACAGTCTTGTTTACACAGGTAGGTTTATAATACAGGTATTCGGATGTTATAACTTGCCCCGCCCTAACCACCTGTTTTGTCCCATGGCAGAGTACCTTTTACAGGTAATTAGGAGTATGGGTATTTAGATCCATGCTCTTGTTATTGAGTATTTTGGGGGATATTTTTAAACTAGTCAGTGTTATTGTAATTGGTAAGGCATGAAGGAAAATTCCACTGTGGCCTGAGAAGGGATATTTGAAGGTAACACACCGTTCTAATGCTCCATGTTTTAGATTTTTAGTCCCCCAGCTCATTTATTTTATGTGGACAGAGACAATTGTGTTAGTGTGAAAGACCTAACTCAAGTCATATGGATTCAAAGTTTCAAGACTGGTTGACATGAGGTTTTGGAAATACAGTATATAGTACGGAAGAGTTAGGGTAAAGAGAAGAGAAGGGCTTTGTTCACTTTCTCCACATGGGGAATATAGACTTATGTTTTTGCCAGCAGAGACAACCTGAGGTTTTTGAAGGACTGAAGTAGATGGTGGGTAGACATTGTAATTCTGGTGCTATTGTGAGAAGAAAATATGTATCCTTGACACTAATTGAATCATGGGCAAAGGGATCACCAAAGACTTAGGTAGTTTGTTACTCGCCAAATGGAAAGAAAATCGGTAGTAAAACAGTCCCAGTCGGTTGTAAAGCAGTCCCAGTCGGTAGTAAAACAGTCCCATAAAGAATACCTGAAATGACCTAAGTAGAAGATATTTGAGAAACTAACTGATCGTACTCATAGCTGCTCTCTTAGCTGGAAGTTAAATTGAGACTAGGTGATTTTATTAGTTCTACTCGCGTGCACACACGCGCACAAATACACGCTCTCTGAAACCGTGAATTAGAAATACTATTAACTGCGAACAACTGTTTAGACCCTCAGGGGACTCAAACTTGCGTCGCAAGTTACAGAATCATGCCACCATACCGACTGAGCCACTACGACAGTGTAAGTCTGCATTTCATAGCTCAGCCAGATCAAGCAACTGGCTATGTTGATAGCTGCTCTCTAGGCTGGAAGCTATATTGAGACTAAGTGATTTTAGTAGTGCTGCTCTCTCTCTCTCTCTCTCTCTCTCTCTCTCTCTCTCTCTCTCTCCTCTCTCCTCCTCTCTCTCTCTCTCTCTCCTCTCTCTCTCTCTCTCTCTCTCTCCTCCTCTCTCTCTCTCTCCTCTCTCTCTCTCTCATACCATTGAATTAGAAATACTATTATCCGCGAAAAACTGTTTAAACCCTCAGGGGACTTAAACTTGCGTCGCATGTAACAGAATCATGCCACCATACCGACTGAGCCGCTACAACAGATGTAAGTCTGCATTTCATAACTCAGCCAGATCAAACAACTACTTTACCGTCTATTTTTTACATCTAATATCACAATAGACACGTGGAATTTAAGTATACATTTTCATAGCCATACACAACCGCGTCAGATGCATTTATGAAATCCATTGGTGTGTGTCTAGCTAACTAACAATATGGTATCCTAGGTTTACACTGTTTAAGAAATCGGGTTTTTATTTATTAACCTAACTCAGCCAACAAGGAAGCAAGCTAGCTCATCTCGATGCCGGTCCTAAGCCCGGATCAACGGAAAGGGTTGGTATCAGGAAGGGGATAGCGATAGCACTGCGCTTAGGGATCTCGACTCAGGAATTGACAAGACCGTGTTCGGGCCCACCGTGGGGAATTAGAAAGGTCATCCATCTTTAATTCCCAGCTTCAACCTGTTTGTGTTCACCTGTTTGTGTTCACCCTCATTCGAATTGGGATTGGTAGTGACATTAAAATGACAAAAAAAAAAAAAACGCTCTTGAGTCGAAAGCCAAACAATAACCTGCAAGAGGTGGGCTGGGGAATTAAAGATGGACGCTTTTCCTAACGTTCCGAGGTGGAATCGAACTCGCGTCAGTCCTTTTCCAACTCACGTACTCTACCACTGCGCTCTCGCGGCCCCGTTTTGCTAACAAAAAAGTCAGTGAAACTATAGCGTGATATTTCGATGAGATTCAGCGACCTCATCTGAAAAGAGGAAAGAAAAAAGACGCCTCATCTATCCACGTAAGACGAGGCTCATTTACTTCGTCCTAGGAT
The DNA here is from genome assembly GCA_037179515.1 of Halocaridina rubra. Taxonomy (NCBI): domain Eukaryota; kingdom Metazoa; phylum Arthropoda; class Malacostraca; order Decapoda; family Atyidae; genus Halocaridina; species Halocaridina rubra. The sequence continues at coordinate 807 of JAXCGZ010010195.1, read as the reverse complement.
TTTTGTCATCTTGAATGTCCTGCGGGTTTTTTTCCACTCCTTTCTACACACTTCAGTAAGCACAGAGTACTTTTTGTTCTTTGCCCCAGTAACACAGTTGACTCCTCCTCCTCCTCCTCTTCTTCTTCTCTTCTTCTTCTTCTTCTTCTTCTTTCTTCTTCTTCTTCTTCTTCTTCTTCTTCTTCTTCTTCTTCTTCTTCTTCTTCTTCTTAGTTTGTACTGTCACCGGATCGTTGATCACTGAAGGATAACAGTTACGGCAAAGTGTAGAGGAGGTTTAAAACTGAGTAAAAATAATATTAGGACATATATAAAGACAACATAAAAGAGACTGAAATTTCTGTTATCGCTATTTCTCCAGCATATAGTATTTTTTTTTTTATTTCTAGTTTAATAACTTTCAAGTAATAGTCTTCTGTTTATTTTATTCCTGTGTATATATAATGCGAGTGTCTTCCCAATCAGAGAGAGAGAGAGAGAGAGAGAGACGAGAGAGAGAGAGGAGAGAGAGAGAGAGAGAGAGAGAGAGAGAGAGAGATGAAACTAAAAAGAATAGAGAGGAAGACACAGTTCTATAAAGTGTAATATATTTCAGCTAATAAAAATTATGCCAATATTTTTTCTTCCATTTAATTTCCCTTTGTGAATAAAGTTGAAGTATTCTCCCATGCAGAGAACAAGAGAAAGGAAAGGAATTAAAAAAAAAAGGAAAGCCATTTATTTATATGAATATATTTCACATGATTAAAATTATGCTATTCTCGTTTTTCGTATTTTTTCCCCTTGTAAAATAATGTGTAAATATCG
>JAXCGZ010010194.1:40000-42554 GCA_037179515.1 Halocaridina rubra | reverse complement strand
ATACTGTATAATCAGCTTGATTAAAGGGAGTCGAGGTGACTGATGTCAATACTCACAGTCACTTGTTCCAATTCTTTCCTTGTTCCAAAGACAGATGACTATTTCTGTTCGCCTCCGCTGTACTGATTAGAGACTGCATTGTTGAAAGGTTTTGTGTGAGACGTGTCATTTTCATTAATTCTTAGCAGTTATTGTTGTTGTTTTTGGGCTCAAAGGTAACAAAATATCTTTCGCTCTCATGTATATAAGTACCATAATCCCCCTTTTAAAAGGGGCAGCCCCCACTCTCACCCAAATATCAAAGAATTGCTAAAAATTAAGTCATGACTTCAGTCAGTGTTAAGAAGTGTTTGTGACCTGAGGAAAGTTATATTGGCACTTACAGTGAGAAGTTACTCTGGCCTAGGCATACCTGTATGCCTGCTGGATAGGCATACTGGTATGCCCATGCCAGTATGTCTGCTGGATGGGTATACTGGCAGTCGTGCTTTTTCCTGTGACCATACAACTGATTCCTTCGCGTACCTTCCGTTTACTGCTGGAACATTCATTTTTGTCTCTGGGGTCCGCGGTTGCTCAGTGAGAGTGCACGACGAGTCGGGAAACGACGAGCACGGATTCGTGCCCACGCGGGGCATTAGGAAGGGCATAAAACCTTAATCCACTAGCTGCAATATGTCCGTGTCCACCCCCATTTGAATGGGAACTAATTATGACACTTAAAACGGTGCTTTTGGGCAGTGGTGAGTAGTTGACTCTGGAGGTGACAGACCTTCGATCGAGCCCACCGCTGGGCGTTAAGAAAGGCATGCAGCCTTAATTCCTCAACTCCAACCTGTCTCTTTCCACCCCCATAATGGGGAAATAATAATGACACATAAAACGATGAAAAAATGCGCACGGAAGGTTGATTTAATTATATATATATATATATATAATATATATATATATATATATATATATATATATATATATATATATATATAATATATATATATATATATACATATATATATACATACATATATATATATATATATATATATATATATATATATGTGTGTGTGTGTGTGTGTGTGTGTGTGTGTGTGTGTGTGTGTGTGTGTGTGTGTGTGTGTGTGTGTGTGTGTGTGTTGTGTATTGTATGTAAAAATATTCATAGTATACTCTTTACAAAGTCTAGCCTGAGTAAATTACCTCTGATAGTTTAGGTTGGTTATGTTTTAAGTAACGTATGCATCTATAATTCCCTCTGAGGAAGGAGAGGTAGAATACGTCCTCCGTGTTCCCTTGCGTGTCATAAGAGTCGACTAATTGAGGCGGATGGAGGGAACTGCGAATCCCCTCCTCTGTATTTTCTCTTCCCAAAGAGTCAGAGAATTTTGCCTTGACCCAGCCACTTCCCTTATAACTAGAAAAATGGCACATGTCTAGATAGCTATATACAATGACAACATTCCCCTTTGTAAGCGGGATGGCTGAGACAAAGCATACATTCACCAGAGAGTATAATACCTCTACTCCCCTTAGCTTCTTTGGAATAAAGGGTTGCCACAATTCCACCCTATCACTACCTATTTGGGTCACCCACAGAGTAAATGGGCAAGATAACGTAAGCATGTTATATCTAAACATACTTTATGCTTAATGCCTCTGGCTAGTACAGCGGTAACGCGCTGGCTTCGCATTCGCGAGGTCGAGAGATCGGTTCCCGTCCAAGACCGAGAGTTTCAGCTGTCTACTGGCATGTTACTGCTGTGGCTGGGCACCACAGTGGGGGGGTTGGGGCTTGCTCCGGCTGACGAATACCCATTGCATAATGGAAATAAAGGTTTAATGAAAGACGATATACTAATATACCAATATTTTTAGCAATGTTCTTTCTCAGCATCACTAATGATTATGATTTGCCAAAAATCTCATCTCGTTTTTTATTATCATTATCATTATTATTATTATTACTATTATTATTATAAGTAGTAGTAGTAGTAGTAGTAGTAGTAGTAGTAGTAGTAGCAGTAGTAGTAGTTGCTGTTGTTGTTGCTGTTGTTGTTGTTGTTGTTGTTGTTGTTGTTGTTGTTAATATTATTATTATTATTATTATTATTATTATTATTATTATTATTATTATTATTATTATTATTATTATTAAATCAATAAGTGTGCATGGGGAGTAGTCAACGTGGCTCAAGCAGTAGCGTCCCCGTCGCGGTCTGAGGTTAGCAAGGGCATGCACCCAGGGTAATGATTACATCTGCCAAAACAAGTCCTTCGCAAGAAGGCAACTGTCCTAGCCCTTGGTAGAAAAGGGAGTCCGTGATTTAAAATCGGAACGAATAAGTGTGTATGGGGACTCTTGCGCTCAAGCACTCTTTATGACATCGAGTGTTCCTTTTATATATATTTGACCGTTATTGTATTTTCTATTCATAAGTTCTTTGAATTAATTAATTCTTTAACATGCATAAAGGCTTTTAAGATAACTTTTTCATGATTTTTTTAAAAGATAAATTATCTATCTAAGCATAGTAGTCACCGTGGCTCAAGCGGTAGC
>JAXCGZ010010194.1:32500-35000 GCA_037179515.1 Halocaridina rubra | reverse complement strand
AAAGAAACCGCGGGAATATAAATATACCTTCCCCTTGTATATGGATTAGAGACTTTTTTATTTTTGGCGTCAACATTATCTCTCTCGATCCGGTCTCCTAACTCCCATCCCCTCGCTCTTAAGAGTGACTACGTAACTAAGCGAATAACAGCTTATTAAGTCAGTAATAAAAGGAGGGGGGGGATGTTGCAAATGGCCCCCTTATATAAAAGAAGGATGGGGGGGATGTTGCAAAAGCGTTGGTGGCGAATGGGTCCCGTAAAGTGCTTTGTAAATCAAAAACGAAATTACCATCACGACATCTAATTAGCGTTGGTTTGAAGAAGTGTTATATATTTAGCCAAGATGGATGGATCCCTGATAAGCGGAGAGGGTGCGAGAGAGAGAGAGAGAGAGAGAGAGAGAGAGAGAGAGAGAGAGGAGAGAGAGAGAGAGAGAGAGAGAGAGAGAGAGAGAGAGAGAGAGAGAGAAAGAGAGAGAGAGATATGAGGGGAGAGCTGATGGAAACGTAGATATAGATATAGTCTTGGTTTAGTTCTAAATACTCCTATTTAAAAGACTATCCAGGCATGGAGAGAGAGAGAGAGAGAGAGAGAGAGAGAGAGAGAGAGAGAGAGAGAGAGAGAGAGAGAGAGAGAGAGAGAGACTAATTGCCTTTTCTATATATTTGTAGTCTGTGCGTTTCTTTAGCTCAGTTGCAGAGCGTGGAAATCGAAAAACGGATAATGCGGGTTCGATCCAACCACGGGGCGTTAGGATTAGCATCTAGCCTTATCCCCGAATTCCAACATGTCTTTGTCCTCCCCCATAGGGGGGATTCAATGACACATAAAAACGGTGCCTTTACTTATTTTTGTGGTCTGAGTGATGAGCTAAAACCTCTTCAGGATAATAATTGTCATTGAGGTACAAGAGTTGAAACTGCCAAATAAATTTAAAAAAATTTGTTGTTTTTCATTGTTCTGTTACTATATGAAAACTTTCAATGGCCTGCCATAAGCTTGATGTGCTTTGCAGTTTTCAGGGTGTTTTAGTTATCTATTTTGTTAGTCATTCATTCATTTTTTTTATATATTAATTATTTATTTAATTATTCATTTCTTTATCAATTATTCATTTTATTTTTCATTCATCTATTTATTTATTTATTGAGTTATCCACTCATTCATTTTTTTTATATATTGATTAATTAATTATTTAATAATTCATTTCTTTATCAATTATTCATTATTCATATATTTATCAATTATTCATTATTCATTTTTATTTATCTATTTACTTACTTATTCATATATTTTTTTATTTTTTTTTATTTTTTTATTTATTGTTTATTTATTAACTCCTTTCTTTATTTACTTTTTTAAATTACTTCCTTATTTGTTTATTCATATTTGGATTATTCATTCTCATCAGCACGTTTGTTTACATAAATTAATTATTTTAATTCATTTCAGTTCAGTTAATTAAATAATTAAGAGTGCAATGCAGTTTGGCACTCTACAGTGCCATATCATACAGATTATCATTCCTGAGACAAGTTTACCTCCTGTGTGTTCCCCTACGTGTCGTAAAAGTCGACTAAATAAGGCGGAGCGAGGAGGCTAGGATTCCCCTCCTCTGTGTTTTCCTCCCACAAGTTTACGTCCTGTGTGTTCCCTTACGTGTCGTAAAAGTCGACTAAATGAGGCGGAGCGAGGAGACTGGTAACCCCTCCTCTGTATTTTCGTCCCACAAAGAGTCATGGTATATGCTTTGACTCAGCCAACCTCTTTATATCTCTGATAACCATGGATCGGAAAAGCAAAATAGTTATATAAATTCGTAAGATGGCCGCCGTAGCCGGGTGGTAACACACGCAACCTTGATTCATCAGGTCATAATTTGATACCCGCCATAGGTTGAGGTTAGGAATAGGCATTCACTTGGGGTAGTGGTCCCACACTGCCAACACCAATGTCCGGAAAAGGCTATCGTCCTAGCCCTGAAAAAGGAAAGAGGGGTCTCGGACGTAAAACCAAATTAGAGTGATACAAACACACACACTGACACAGACAGAACTCATCGGTATAGAAATTTTCTGATTATTTTATACAAAAATAAAACTTTTTTTCTCCCTGAATTTTATAGGATTAACGCTGACTCGCAACCATTTTTCTGACAATTAACAAGAACATTACGTAAGAATCAAAGCTTTTAACAAAAATTCCCGAATACAAAAATCCTTTTTATATATATTTTATCAGAGGCATCACTCCAGAAAAATGATTCACATCCTCGTCCAAAAAAAAATATATATATATAAATTAAAATAAATAAAATTCTCACCTAAAAAAAATTCTAATAAAGAAACACTAATTTAAAAAAAGAAAAAGATTTTTTTTTTAATTCCTGGAAAAATTCCTGGAAAAATCAACTGACGTGTTCATTGGGGCTTTGTTTCCAGCTAGGTAACGGACGAATACTCTTTTTTTTCTCTCTCTCTCAAATCTCTTTTTTTTTC
>JAXCGZ010010194.1:12500-27500 GCA_037179515.1 Halocaridina rubra | reverse complement strand
GAGAGAGAGAGAGAGAGAGAGAGATAGAGAGAGAATTTATATCATAAACAACTTTTTATCGCTTTTGTATACATAGAGTATATTCTTCCGCATTCTTTATATAATATTGCATGAATTCAAATCAAGAAGCAAAACGAATCGGAACATGCGTGTCCAATGTGAACCAGAGTGAAGATAGGGTATAATATTTAATTACTCTTCAATGAACGCCAAATAAAGTATATATATATATATATATATATATATATATATATATATATATATATATATATATATATATATATATATATATATATATATATATATATATATATATATATATATATATTTTTTTTTTTTTTTTTTTTTTTTATCAATGTGATACGTTTTACGCCACGGAATCCTATTTCTAGTAAGGGCTACGACGGTACCTCCTTTCGGAGGACTTAGATTTTGACAGAGTGCGACCATTACCCCCGAGTGAATGACCTTTCTAACCATTTGAACTGACGACTTGACGAATCAAAGTCGCTTGCCCTATCACCCGGGCACGGCTCCCACTCTATCTATATATAAGAATAACTTGTCGACTTTTACGACATGCAGGGGAACTCGGGGGGGGGGGTATTTCTCTCTACCCCCGTCAGTATTTGATATAACTGAATATTATTCGGTCTGCTGGATAGTGCAGTGATAACGCGCTGGCTTCGCATTCACGAGGTCGAAAGATCGGTTCCCGTCCAAGACCGAGAGTTTAAGCTGTTTCCTGGCAGGTACTGCTGTGGTTGGGCACCACAATGGGGGGTTGAGGCTTGCCCCGGCTGACGAATACCCATTGTATTGTAATGGAAATAAGGGTTTATTTTTATTTTATTATTTATATATTAGTGTATTTTTAAACTGACTATGGGCTTTGGCACTGAGAGCCATAGTATGTAGTGAGAGACCGGATATAATATGCATTTTGGCACTGAGAGCCATAGTATGTAGTGAGAGACCGGATATAATATGCATTAGTGAAAGTTGGATTAAATTAGAAAGCAAACACCTTAAAGCTGAGTACATAATTACAGGATATAAAGTTTATAATGCTGATCGTAGTGCAGATAAAAGAGGGGGAGGGGTAATTATGTATATTAAAGATAGCCTCAGAAGCTGCATTAAGTCTGGAATTAAGACAAATCTAAATTCAGAAACCTTATGGGTTGAAATTAAAAATAATATAGAAAGTCTAGTTGTAGGAGTAGTCTACAGACCACCTGATCTAGATAATATAGAGTCGCAAGTTATATACGATGAAATTTCTAAAGTGAGCAGGTCAAATAGAGTTTGCATTGTAGGCGATTTTAATTTTAGACATATTAACTGGGAAACCATAACAGGTGATAGTAGCTCTAAGGAGTTTTTGGAAGTAGTAGAAGACAATTTCCTTTCTCAGCATGTACATGAAGCAACACGGGGGGTGAATACACTAGATTTAGTTCTTAGTAATAGAGAGAATATGGTTACAAATTTAGAAGTTGGTGAAAAATTGGGCAACAGTGACCATGATTCCATTAGATTTAACATAATTTTCAAGGAAACTATAAAGGAAAATAAGAATATTGTTCCAAACTTTAGAGCAGGAGATTTTGAGGGCTTAAAAACTAAATTATCTAATGAGGTATGGGAAGGGATTTCTGGGGTACAGATGTGGGTAGTTAATCCAGCAGGTCAGGTCGCAGGTAGCGGATTACCCCGAAATTTGGGTACCACATGCCAAGGATTATCACAAGATAAGATCAATACATTAAATTCTCTCACAGGAAAGAACAGCAGCCCGTCAGTTAATATAAATTTGGATGAGGAATATAACAATTTTGTCATGACTCTTAAGAATAGTCAGAGAGACTATATTCCCATGAAACATTGCAGATCAAGAAAAAATGATCCTAAATGGATGAACAATAGAATAAAGAATCTTATAGGTATTAAAAGAGGAATATACAGGAAACTAAAAAGAGGTGAAGAGCAGGTGAGGCAGCAATATATACAGTTAAACAGGGAAGTTAAAAAGATAGTTAGAGAGTCGAAAAGAAAATACGAAGTTCGAATAGCAGGAGAAGCTAAAGAAAATCCTAAAGGGTTTTATCAACATTATCAAACAAAATTTAAGGAAAAAGTCGGACCAATTGAAGTAGCCAATGGCCATATCACAGATGACGATAAAGTGATGTGTACATGTTTAAATGATTATTTCTTATCTGTATTTACAAATGAAAACTTGGAAAATATTCCGGAAGTAGAATCCATTTACAGAGACAGTCCCGATAATATACTTAGTTCAATAAATATTACGAGAGAGGAGGTAATAAAAGAAATAGATAAATTAAAGGCTCATAAATCTCCGGGACCTGATGGAATATATGCTAGAATATTAAAGGAATGCAAGGAAGAGCTTAGTTGTCCTCTAACTGCATTATTTAATAATTCAATAAAATTAGGATCGGTACCCATGGAGTGGAAATTGGCAGATGTGGTACCAATATTTAAAAAAGGAGAACGTGTTAAAAAGAATAATTATAGGCCGGTAAGTTTAACGTCAACAGTGGGTAAGATTCTAGAATCCATAATTGCAAATAAAATAAGGGCACATCTAGAATTACACAGACTGATAAAACTTTCACAACACGGGTTTCTTAAGGGTTTTTCGTGCCTTACAAACTTACTGTCTTTTTATTCAGAAGTTTACGAGGCAGTAGATTGTGGCAAAGAATATGATACAATATATCTAGATTTTAGCAAAGCTTTTGATAGAGTTCCTCACAAAAGATTAGTTAAAAAGCTGGAAGCTCATGGTATAGGAGGAGCTGTGCTCAGATGGATCAAACAATGGTTAAAAGACAGAAAACAGAGGGTTTGCATAAATGGAGAGAAATCAGAGTGGGGCTCGGTTACAAGCGGGGTACCACAGGGCTCGGTGCTGGGTCCTCTATTGTTCATCGTATATCTAAATGATCTGGATTCGGATATCAGTAGTAACCTAAGTAAATTCGCAGATGACACTAAAATAGGTAGAACTATAAATGGAAAAGAAGACATTCATGCTTTACAGGAAGATCTAAATAGATTATCTGAATGGTCGGACAAATGGCAAATGGAATTTAATGTTGAAAAATGTAAAGTAGTTAAAATGGGTACTATAAAAGACAATACTAGTTATAAGCTAAATAACCATGAAATCATGAGTTCTCAGTGTGAAAGGGATTTGGGAGTTCTTGTGAGTAGTAGTCTTAAGCCAAGAGAGCAATGCACAGCAGTCAGAAATAAAGCAAACAGAATTTTAGGATTTATCTCAAGAAGCGTCAGCAATAGGACGGAAAAAGTTATTTTGCAGCTCTATCTTGCATTAGTTAGGCCCCATTTAGATTATGCTGTGCAATTCTGGTCACCCTATTATAGAATGGAAATTGAATCCTTGGAGAGAGTGCAACGAAGAATGACCAAGATGATACACAATATCAGAAATCTACCATATGAGGACAGATTAAAAAAACTTAATCTACATTCTCTAGAGAGGCGAAGAGTTAGGGGGGATATGATTGAAGTGTATAAATGGTTTAAAGGGATTAACAAGGGAGATATTAATAAAGTTTTAAAAATTCATGATCAAACCAGAACTCGTAATAATGGATTTAAGCTTGATAAATTTAGGTTCAGAAGGGAAATTGGTAAAAATTGGTTTGGTAATAGAGTAGCTGATGCATGGAACAAGCTTCCTAGTATGATAGTAAATGCCAATACCTTAGACACCTTCAAATGTAGATTAGATAGACATATGACAGAGGTTGGGTGGGTATGAATAGGTTAGTGCTTATTAGAAAAATCATAAAAAGAAAAATAGAATAAATAAGTAGAGTAGAATAGAATAGGTTAGACATGCTGAAAATACAATTAAAAAATGGAGCTGCCTCGTGTGTGCCAGTAGGCATGTTGCAGTGTCCTCTATTCTTATTTTCTTATTTTTTCTTATATAAAATGTGTTGATACCAGTATGCACCGTCAGCAAAATGTTGAATGTTAAAAAAAATTTCTTGATCTTTTTGCTTAGTCAGCATTTTTTTATTATATTACTTTATTGTATTTTCACTGATTCATATTTTTTTAAATTACTTCCTTTGCATTCCTGATTCATTTTTATATGAAATAATACTTTTGTAGTGTGTGTGAAATGCATGAATTATCCCCAAAAATCTCTTTATCTACAGAAAAAGATATTTTATGAGTGTTTAAAGATCTAATATAAACTAAGGAACTTCTCACTTTTAAAGTAGCAATTCTCATGGCACTGCCAGTACACCAGATAGTGCCAAAACATGACCTCTTACAAAGTCAATTAATTGTCAATCAAGAGACGACAAAGCTCAAAGATATAACCAGGTGGCGAAACCAAATACCATTCAGTGTGGTGGTTGCCACTGTAAGAAAAACACGTGCACGTACCACGCACGCAGCCACAAAAACAGATTAGCATAAACCATGTGTCCACCCACGAACTAGAGAGAACTCGCTGCCCACACACGCATACGCACACACGCACAAATACACACTCATTTTTAGATATAGGTAAAAGTTACATCGATGATAATGCATAATTAAAATATAAAGAACATTTCCATAGTTGTTGTTTTTTTATATTGTATTTGCATCATAATTATTATAGTAAAATCATACTTACCGCGGTAGGGCAGTGGTTAGAGCTCTCGACTCTGGAAGTGAATAACCTTTGTTCGAGTATATATCAAGGAGTTTTGGGAAGGGTATCCAGCCTTAATTCCCCAGCTCCAACCTGTCTGTGTCCACGAACTCTCCCATTTAGCTCATAAACCAGCGCATTTACGTGCGTAAAAAACATATCGCCACTGACTCAATTTGAAGGCACTGTCTGTCTGTCTGTCTGTCTGTCTATCTATCTATCTATCTATCTAATCGGCGGATTAGATAGGCACTTAACAACGATGGCACTGAAGATCTTAAATGACGCTTGAAATTTTCACTGCCAAGTGACAGAACGAGATATGATAATGTTGCTGTTGTTGTTGTTGTTGTTGTTGTTGTTGTTGTTTTTGTTGTTTTGTTGTTTTTGTTTTTGTTGTTGTTGTTGCTGTTGTTTTTGTTGTTGTTGTTGTTGTTATTGTTGTTGTTGTTTGTCGTTTTTTGTATCACTATTAACCCCCATTCAAGGTGGTGGGTACAGACAGGTTAGAGCTGGGGGGATGAAAGCTTGATATCCATCCTAACACCTTATGTTGGACTCGAATACAGGTTTATCACATCCCGAGTATAGCACTCTAACCACTGCGCAACCCCAGTCCTCAGATTAAGAATAGATTATAATGTAGTTGTTGTTCCAGTTTTACTTCACGGACCCCCTTTTCTACCAAGGGCTAGGACGGTTGCCTTCTTGCGAAGGACTTGTTTTGGCAGATGTAATCGTTACCGTGATTGCATGCCCTTGCTAACCTAGGACCGTGACGGGGCGCGAACCCTCGTAATTTTTTTTTTTTTTTTTTAGATTCTCCACCCACGGATGGGTGGAACGGGTCTTGGAGGACCCATAGGGCGGTCGCCAGCCGGCACAGGCCCCAACCCCTCCTCTGTGGTGCCTAGCCACAGCAGTAACCTCCCCAGTAGTGAACGTCCATACCTAGTTCACGTTATTTCACCCTCATTTGGGGTTGATTATCATGTTTGTTTCACGTAAGAGAAGACTTCAAGAGTCTTGTTAAACCTTCAACGATTCAGATAGAACTCTTTCCATCACACCAACCGCTATCTCCTCCCCTACACTACTCCGTTTCCTTTCCATATCACTTCAGTTTACCCTCTCCATTCCATGTCTTCCCATTCTTTCCTTATGCTTCTCTACTGCTTACTCTTCCTTCTTTTCCATTTTTCCCATCTCTCTTCCATTCTCTTCCATTCCTGGTTTACTGTCTCTCACCTCAATTCTCGTTCGCCTTTCCATTTTCCTCCAAAATCTCCCATTTTCTTCTTATTTATCTCTACTCTTCCCTGTTCCTTCTTTTGTTTCCATCTCTCCCATTTCTCGTCTCTCCCCTCCCATCTCTCCCTCTCCCCTCCCATCTTTTGGAGTTTGCGAGAGCGAGCAGAGCAGGGGGGAGACTCCGCCGGTCTGACTTTCATGAATTCGTAATATGACAATCTAGCGCCCGAATCTTCCCCCATTTGGCCCTGTAAGTCATAATCGCGCCCGAAAAGAGCCAATTTGGGAGTTTTTTCACGCGTTTTTCCAGCCAAGCAGATATGAATTTCTAAGTTTTCGTTTTTTTTTATTATTTTATTTTATTGTTGCCCTTTTTTATATCTGTCTTTAACTGTGTGTGGCTTTGTTTTGTTCTTTTGACTTTTTATGTTTCTCGGTTTCTTAACATCGAAAATATTTTGGCATTTTTTTGTCTGTTTCGATTTTTTTTCATTGGCGATTTTTCTGTTTAACAGTAATTTCTCATTAAATTAATACTGAATGAAGGAATTGTAATATATAGAAATAATTTATTTAACAAAGTTTATATTTCATTTTGCTCAGTTGAGATATTGTAAGGAATGTTTATAGGCATTGTGATGGAGAGAGAGAGAGAGAGAGAGAGAGAGAGAGAGAGAGAGAGAGAGAGAGAGAGAGAGAGAGAGAGAGAGAGAGAGAGAGAGAGAGAGAGAGAGAGAGAGAGGAAACTTCTGTGTGGTTGCGGGGATATTGCAATGTGAATATTTGATGTCACAATCAGGGGTCGGCGCTCCTCGACACTCTTGGGGGTCGTTGAGTAAGACACTTTGCAGCCGACCTACGCTTTTTAGCTCTCTAATGGCCCTCGCTGGAACAACTTTAGCACTCTGCTACTCTGACACTATTTTCGGGTGTCGTGGACCCATTTGACACATTTTTATCACTATTTCTCTATATTAGTACTATTTAGGGGGTTAATGGGTTTGCTTCCACTACCTCTGCACAACAGACTCTGCTGTTTCACTGTTTCCATGAAAAAATATTACATAGGGACAAGTACCAATCGGTACTCCCAGACCTAGCCTCTGGCTAGTACAGTGGTAACGCGCTGGCTTCGCATTCACGAGGTCGAGAGATCGGTTCCCGTATAGACCGAGAGTTTAAGCTGTTTACTGGCAGGTTACTGCTGTGGCTGGTCACCACAGTGGGGGGTTGGGGCTTGCCCCGGCTGACGAATACTCATTGTATAATGGAAATAAAGGTTTAAAGGTTTAAAGAAAAAGTTTGGCACATGTTCCCATGTAATGTTTTAGATCCAAACAAAAATTTAAATAAAATTAAAAGACTTTTGGTTTCTTAACTAATACGAAAACAGCTTATTAGCAATTTCTTTTAAAGATCTATATTTTTTTTTAATGATTGTGACACCCGGACGGACCAAAATAAAATCTGCCCTCATCGGGCCTAGGCACAAAGAAGCATAAAGTAAAGAGAAACGGAGATGAGGAGTGTTGTGACTTGTCAGATGTGAAGGGATAATAAGAGATGTATAACGAATATCCAAGAATATTCGGTGTTAAATATAGTGTTTATTTTGTACAAGTTCTCTGCTACTTTGGACAGTAATTACTAAATATTTTTTTTTATTAATCTAATATTTATTATATTGATTTAATATTTTATCGGTTTTATGTTCCGGTTTTACGTCACGGACTCCCTTTTCTACCAAGGGCTAGGACGGTTGCCTTCTTTAGGACTTGTTTCGGCAGATGTAATCGTTACCCTGAGTGCATGTCCTTGCTAACCTCAGACCGTGACGGGGCGCGAAACCTCGACCTGACGCCTCAGAGTGGTGGACGCTACCACTTGAGCCACGGTGACTACATCGTTAGTTCTATGTGTTAATCAATATTCAACACATTTTGCTCACATTTACTTGTTATTCGTAATATTTGCTGTTAGATTATCTATCTGTATACAAGTGCTTTAATATAAGCCCCTTGTAAGGGGGTGACCTCATCAAAGCATGCATCCAGTCACCTTTGTTTCACTTACAGCTAATACATCCATCCTTCGTCTCACAAGCATGCCATCAATATCCTCTCTTATACTCTCAGGCCGCTTTCACACCAAAGTGGCACGTTGCACATGGCATGCCACGTGCCACGCCAGTTGAAAACGAACATCTGGAAATATATGAAGCCTTTCATACAGAAGTGGCGTATCACGTCCCATGTCACAAGTTGCACGTAGCACAAGGGACGTGTTACGCCACTTCTGTGAGAAAGGTTTCATATATTTCCGAATGTTCGTTTTCAACTGGCGTAGCACGTGGCATACCACGTGCGACGTGCCACTTTGGTGTGAAAGGGGTCTCACTCGTTACACTACTACCCATATTTAAGCTGTTCTATTACGTAATAAAAGTGTTTATTCAAGTATGTCTCATATATTCAGAGTAACACTATTTTCTTGGATATTTGCTACACATCTCTTATCATCCCCTCAAATCTGACAAGTCACAACACTCTCCATCTCTATTTCTCTTTACGTTATGTTTTCTTCGTGCCCAGGTCCGATGAGTGAAGATATATTTTTTCTATATTTTTTGGCCCGTCCTGGTGTCACAATTATGAAAAAAAAAATTAAGCCGCATTCGCATTTGTGCAAGCATGACCTCCGACTGAAAGAGCCATTTTTAGCTCTCTGAATGTCCATATTTAGTTTCCTATCTGTCTACTCTTATTTCTTACTCTTCTCTCAGATTATAACATAGGAAATAAGGAAACTAAAGTCTTATCAGATTCACCCCTGGCAAGTGATAAATCGCTCTCAACTTCATCGGAGGGCGTTAGGAAGGGAATCCAGCTCCTCTCAGGCAAGCCCCGAGTTCGACTTCTGGGGGTGATTCGTACAGTCTCTCTTTGCCAGTGCCACTTAAGGAGAGGGTGAGAGTGGTGGTGCCCTTCGTGTCATAGACTCTGTCAATTCAGGCATCCAATTTTATCATGCACTGGATTTTTGCATCTATCCTCCTTTTAGGCAAGCCCAGAGTTCGACTTCTGGAGGTGATTCATACAGTCTCTCTTTGACAGTGCCACTTGAGGAGAGGGAGAGATTAGTGATGCCCCTCGTGTGATAGACCCTGTCAATTCAGCATGCCGCAGATATCATACAATATCAATACGTTGTCATATTCCAGATTTGCTTGCATATGAGACCGACCACCATACAGAAAATCGTCACTGATATAAAAAGTTTTTAACATTTGCGGTTCCTATGTTATACGTGTCTCGGCATAGCACTGTATCCACGCAATATGGTAAGGTGTTTATAACCTCTTCCTATACAGGCTGGAGCTGGGGAATTAAAGCTAGATGCACTGCCTAAAAAACCAACGATGGACTTTGATAGCTGGTCTGTGACATCACGAGTCGAGTACTCTAGCCACTGCTATACCGCCGGACCCATAAAATTAAATACAAATAGAACTGCAATATTTCTGAATCATTGGATTTTTTACCTTCACAAAAGAAAAATTATTATATATCTGTCAGCATAAAAATAACATTAAAAATGCTGAACTTCTTCTTCTTCTTCTTCTTCTTCTCGCGCTTTTCCCATACCTATATGGGGTCGCTGTTTCTTATCAGCCTTTTCCACTCTCTCCTGTCCAATGCTGTACTAAGGCTTACTAACTTGCTGCCTACTATAAAAGTTAACTCTTTAAATGTATATTTACCGTTTTATGCGTCACTTTTAGTCCCAGTTCGAAAGGGGGTGGACACAGACAAGTTAGAGCTGGGGAATTAAGGTAGTATACCTTTCCTAACTCTCTGCAATTGGCTCGAGCACGGATTCGTCACTTTCCGCTTCGCACTCTACCAATGAGCTGCCGCGGCCCTCTAAAACTGTACAAAGGTAAACCTGAACTTTATAATTTACTTCTGGGGGCAAAAATGAACTTTCTTTGATGAAGTGAGACCAGCTTAAATTAAATCTATAATGTTTCTGTCCTCGGAAAAAGAAAAGATTAACCCGCGCATCAAAACAAGCGAGGAGCAGGAGAGCTTAAAAGATGTCTTTCGCTTATGGCACTGTGTCAAGTTAATAACCCCAAAACCTCATTACAAAACCATAAGGCGAGTCCTTGGCTGTCCATAAGGCCTTCTTCCCCTTGAAATCCACTTAGCATTCTGGACCTTACGGCAGTTCATGAAGTTTTAACCTTAATAGTGTGCGAGTGGTGGGCCAATCAGGGAAAATCGTCGAGGTATGAATGTTGATAACATGCTTGGAGTTTATGGGTCTCCTGGGCTGCTTCTCTCTCGCACACACCGTGGAAGAAGATAAAAAAAAGATGGCGGCCAAAAGTATGTTTTATATAAGGTGTGAGGAGGAGACGTGTTGGGGGGGAGGGGTTGATGTTGTTGTCTAAGGGGTTGGAGAAAGATGGAATGTGTGGAAAAATAAGGGAAAAAAAGGTTGAGATTATGGAATAGGATTATAAGAGAGAGAGATAAAAAGAATAAACTCAGGAAATGTGGAAAGGAGTCAGTAAGAATGAAAAATATATATGAATATAAACGGTATAACATGCATATTATATATATATATATATATATATATATATATATATATATATATATATATATATATATATATATATATATATATATATATATATATATATGTGTGTGTGTGTGTGTGTGTGTTTGTGTGTGTGTGTGTGTGTGTGTGTGTGTGTGTGTGTGTGTGTGTGTGTGTATGTGTGTGTATGAGCTCAAGAAGAATTGATACCTGAAATATTGATAGGTCCTGATTCTTCAGCTGAGGTAAAGTTAAGGTCCGTAAACTTCAGTTGATCACTATTGAAAGAGACCAGATTCGAATGCTATTATCTTCATGAATACATGATCTGATCAAAATAAGTTAATTCAAGAATAATTAAATGCGTAAAATTAGTAAAACATTGTTTAAATTGAGGTCCGTATTCTTTAGTTGATCCCTATTGATAAAGGTTAGATTAGGTTAAGTTAGGTTAGGTTAGGTTGTATTTATTAACTTGTCTATATAGTTCAATATTTTTTCTATAAATCCATCAAGTAATTTATTCTTTTTATGAGTGACACTGGGACTAACTAGAGAATTGCCCTCATCGGGCCAGGGCACTATGAAAATAGGAAAAGGAGAAAAATCAGTGTCTTAAGGACAAGTCAGAAGTAAGAAAATTATAAAAAACTAAGAAAATTAATGGTTGAAAGAATAGTCCAAAAAAATGAAGACAGAAATATAGCAGGATTAGGCCCTTGAAAACCCATCTCTCTCTCTCTCTCTCTCTCTCTCTCTCTCTCTCTCTCTCTCTCTCTCTCTCTCTCTCTCTCTCTCTCTCTCTCTCTCTCTCTTCATTACATTTTAATTCTTATTCACATTTTTTCCTCCACAACATAAGAATTATTAATGCTCATGTTCTTTTTTTCCTTCTTCCTTTTTTCATCTTGTTTTCCCATATTTTTTCCTCTTTTCAGTCTTCTTCCTCTTTTTCTTCTCCTTTTCCTTCTTCTTCTTCTTCTTCTTCTTCTTCTTCTTCTTCTTCTGTGTGACACAGGGACGATTGAAAAGCCTAGTACTAGCCGACCAGGCTGACTGGGTTCCTCCGATATGCAGAGAAAATGGACTTGGCCTTTCCCTTAATACATCGCTCACTAATCTTTTCTTTTCGTTCAAAACGCTCTAATTCGCATCTATATATCACATATCAAAGGATAATATTACCGCTTTGCTAGGCTCAAAAATAGGCCACCCATAAGTACACAAGATACTTAATAACTTCAAAAGTTAAAACGAAACATTGTGAAAAAATAAACAATCTGTCCAGAATTCAAATGGACGTTTTAAAAAGCGAAAGTTTCGAAAGACTTTAAAAAAAAAATTTGTGTTTAGCGTCTCCGCTTCGCATCGCTATCCAATAAACAAGTTTAAAACTCTCTCCTCACATGTGCTATTCTCAGATTAGGAGCATTGGAAATTCATGTGAAGCTTGACCCTGGACTGAACGAAGTATCAAATTGTTTCGTTTTGTAAGGATAGAAAATAAAGGAGATCTCAAGATGAATTTAAGTTCTCATTTGATTCTGCTATTAAGTGCTTTTTAATGGGGGATTTCCATAAGAACTAAAAAAACTAGTTAGTTACTAGTGACTAGAAAAACTAGACAGAGGACGTTTACTAGTCTAGTACAACTTCCAGGAGGAAACCTTGGGAATCACCTTTAGAATAGCAAAATGGAAACTGTTCACAAGAAAGGGAAAGAAGAAAAGGAAAGTTTAAAAAAAAAAAAAAAAAAAAAGGGCGCCAACTGGGTCTGCTTCCTCGGTCCTTTTTTCTCAATAGGATTTGGCGGGAAAATTCATGAAATCCATTTCTCAGGATCGATTCGGCGTGATGTCGACGCGCTTATCTGCAGTACACAACTGAAGAGCTCTCACGGGTTCCCCACCTTACCCCCATCTCTTATACCCCTATGGCCAAAGGCATCTCCATCCCCCCCTCTTTCAACTCCCTTGGAGGCTTTCTTTTAAGCTGTTCACTTCTCCCCCTTATACTAATACTTAACAGTTGCATTTTATTTAAGTAAATATAATACTTGTAATGACTCACTTTCAAGTACTCTAAGAATGATTGATTCGATTTTACGTCACCGACACCCTCTTCTATGAAGGGCTAGGACGGTGTTGCGAAGGACTTTGGGTTTAGCAAGTGCGACCGTTATCCTGAGTGAATGCCCTAACCTCAGACCGTTGAGGGTTTCGAGGCGACGACCTGATGAATCAATATATCGTGCGCTACCATCCCGCCCACGGCGGCCGCAGTCAAACACTCTAAGAATACACATTTTAAAAGATACTGAAAATTCAAGAATATTGCATTGACATGACACTTTATTCAAAATAATTTTGTCCTTGCATCCAGAGTTGAGTTGCCCAGAATACTAACAATTGCCCCTTAGGACAATTGCCCCTATGACTATTGCCCCTGGGACGATTGCCACTAACTCTTGACACAAAAATGGATCATTGCAATGATTGAAAATAATTTCCTTTTGGACAATTATTTCATACTTGCTTAGGTTAGATTAGATTAGGTTAGGTTAGGTTGATGTTATCATTAGGGGCAATTGTCCTAGAGGCAGTTGTCCTAAGGGGCAATCGTCTTATGATACAATTTTCTTAAGGGCCATTGACCAAGAGGCAATCATCTTATGGGGCAATGGTCAAAGGGGGAATTGACTTATGATGCAATTTTCTTAAGGGCCATTGGCCAAGAGGCAGTCATCTTATGGGGCAATCGTCTTATGATGCAATTTTCTTAAGGGCCATTGACCAAGAGGCAATCATCTTTGGGGCAATCATCTTTGGGGCAATTGTCTTCGGGGCAATTGACCTCGGGGCAATTGACTTAGGGGCAATTGTCCCATGGAGCACTTGTCCTGCCACCGAATTACACACACCAATAACCAATTTCCAGTATCAGATTTGGCCACTGAATAAGGGGATAAAATTGGGAGTCAAAAGTGGTCTTCAAATGATAAGAGCGAATTAAATTAGATTAAATACAGACGAGGGTGAACAATGAAGAAGAATAATATTAACATATTTGTTTTTTCCATAATTATTTATTCCATTATAAATTTTTTTTCATTATTTTGTTTATTTCACGAAGATTTTTTTGTGTGATTATATTATTATTATTTTTTCTTTTTTTTTATATTTTACGAGATTTTTTTTTATATTATTTTTGTGTCATTATTTTACCCAATTCGCATGGGGGTGGACACAGACATGTTAGAGCTGGGGAATTAAAGCTAGATGATCTTC
Organism: Halocaridina rubra; assembly: GCA_037179515.1. Lineage (NCBI taxonomy): Eukaryota > Metazoa > Arthropoda > Malacostraca > Decapoda > Atyidae > Halocaridina > Halocaridina rubra. Next base: position 13,640 of record JAXCGZ010010194.1, on the reverse strand, counting down.
CTAACACCCCGCTGTGGGCTCGAACACAGGTTCGTCGCTCTCCCGAGTTAAGTGTTCTATCCACTGAGCTTAAGCGGCTTCCCTTGTTAAATCCTCTGGTATTGATATTATAATAATTAGTTTTTTCTCCCTTAGGTTAAAAGTCCTTTCCATAATTATGTTTTGCACGTGTTTGATTTTTTTAATGATAATATATTTACAAAATATAGTTACAGAAATATTGAACATCTAAAAATATCTTCTTCATTTTTCAGTTTCTCATATGCACATATACACATACACGTATACACATATACACATACACATATACACAGTTTCATTGATTAAATTTAACATAAATTTAAAGTTTTTTATTTATTTTTTTAAGCTTACCCGCTGTAGATGCAGTTTCAACCAGCGGTTAAAATATAATTTACATATTTGTTAAAACGTAATATTTCACAATTAAAATAACAAGATTTTATGTCATCTGAGTTGTTGTACTAGTTTTACGTCACGGACTCCCTTTTCTACCAAGGGCTAGGACGGTTGCTTTCTTGCGAAGGACTTGTTTTGGCAGCTGTAATCGTTACCCTGAGTGCATGCCCTTGCTAAGCTCAGACCGTGACGGGGCGCGAACCCTCGACCTGACGCCTCAAAGTCGCGGACGCTACCGCTTGAGCCACGGTGACTACTTTTATGTCATCTAAGTAAAACCTGATAAATCAATGGCTAATGCAAGATAAACGACCTTAAATAACTTATTTATTATGATAATTAAAGCTTAATTTCGGGGAAATTAATATTTTGTTTACCACCTTCAACATGCCCAACATGTGAATGTACTCATTGCAATTGACTCGAGTTTGTCTGTATGTATGTATTGTACGTGGCACTTTTAATCCCCATTATGGGGGGTGAACACAGACAGATAGTGTTTGGGGAACTGAGGTTGAATGCTCTCCTTCAACAACTCGTTGTTGGCCCATTCGCAGATCTGTCAAATCCCAAGTCGAGTATTCTAACCACTTGGCTATTGTCGAAACGTAACATCGGAAAAATATAACCAATTCAATTATTTTTTTTTCTGCTTTTTGTTCATTGGCACCCTCTTGGTTGCTACGAGAGAAGATATGGAGTATGCAGTCATTGTTATTATTA
>JAXCGZ010010194.1:0-10000 GCA_037179515.1 Halocaridina rubra | reverse complement strand
GGCCCAAGCTTGACTACTCGGTGGCTGGAGTACAACTTCAAGAGACAGAAAATGAGAGAGATCTAGGAGTAAACATACTGGCAGATTTGTCTCCAGAAATACATATAAATGGCGTAGTAAGGGCAGCATATGCATTCTTATCAAATGTAAGGGTAGCCTTCAGGCACATGGACAAGGAAATGTTCAGAAATATTTATGTAACCTATGTGAGGCCAAAACTCGAATATGCAGCCCCCTTTTGGAATCCGCACTTGAAAAAGCACATAGCTAAGCTTGAAAAAGTTCAAAGACATGCCACGAAACTGGTGCCAGAAATACGCAATCTCGGTTATGATGAGAGGCTGAGGGAATTAGACTTGCCATCACTCGAAGCTAGAAGAGTAAGGGGGGATATGGTGACAGTCTTTAAATTCCTTCATGGTTATGATAGAGTGGATAGGGATCGATATTTCGATATGGCTGGCTCTAGAACTAGAGGTCATAGTTTGAAGCTTCGTAAGAAAACATGTTTGCAGGATGTAAGGAAATACTTTTTCAGTGTAAGAGTAGTTGATAATTGGAATTCGCTAAGCGAGGAGGTAGTTAATGCTATCTCAATCCATAGTTTTAAGGACAGGTATGATAAGTATCACTAAGTCTAAAAATGGAACCGATCAGGAGACGGGAAGATACGAGCTTTGGGCTCTTTCCCGTAAACACAATTAGGTAATCACAATTAGGTAATCACACACACACAAGAATAAGGTCTTTCATGTACGTGATTGTAACTGAAGAAAGTATGTTAGTATTCTGATACATACTTGATCAAGCTCTTACAACCAAGTATTAGCATAAATATAAAACACACACACACACACACACACACACACATACACACACACACACACACACACACACATACACACTTGTAGAACAAAAGGAAGTCGCATTCACAGTAGAGTTATAATCGATTTATATAGAAAAACTCATGCACAATATTTTAAGGTCACCCACTCGAAAGTAAGAAATATAGTTTGTACAGTTACAATAGATTCAAAGAAACCTAATTTTTTTTAGGCGAAATAACCAAAAAATAATCTTAATTTTTACCGTTTTTGATATTATATTTTTATTCTAGTTTTCCTTTGTGTGACATTACTTCGTCTCTGCCTTCCCCTTAACCTTTTTCTTTTCATTCGTCTTGGTATTTTCTCGTGCCCGGGCCATTATTGATGAGGACAGTTTCTGCCTGTCCCGGTGTCACACTCATAAAAAAAATGTAAATGTAACATGACTCATTTCTTAATTGCATTGAACTAAGTAATTACAATTGAAATCTGTAATGAAACAAAAGTACCGAATAAATTTCATTCCTAAAGCTATCGCAGCATGGTTAGAGCACTCGACTAGGGAAGTAACAAATTCATGTTCAGGCTCACCGTGGGGCGTTAGGAAGAGCATCCAGCCTTATATCCTCACCTTCAACCAGTCTATATCGACCCCAATCGAATGGAATCAACAGTGACATAAAAACGGGTGAAAAAGGAAAAACCATTTTGGCATTGAATCTATCAAAGTATTTTCTTGAATAATTTCCTGATTCATCAATTCCATAAACACCTGAATCCCAAACCATCGAATTGAATCAAAAGAGATGAAATGACAATTATCATCATCCAGATAAAAATAAAAACCTTAAATTCCATCTCCACTCACCGGGTTCGTCCTGACTCGAAAACAACCTTCCCACTTTCTCATCATCTATAAGAGACGTGAAGGAGGACGGAGTATAAGTGTTTGGTTGTTCAGCTCCACTGGCGAGAGAAGTGGGTTCGAGTGTTTATAACGCTTTGAGAGTGAATTTGCATCGGATTGAATACCCCGAGAGATTCTGAATATGTCAGTAATCTAGCATTTTTTTGTGTGTAAGACCAAATGGATTTTAGGAGAGTGTTTGTCACAAAGGAGGAACAAAATAGGCGAGGTAATTTACATCTGAAGATTGCAAATGACTTCAATTATGTTTAAGCTGTTCACTGGGGAGGTTACTGCTGTGGCTGGGCACCACAGTGGGGGATTGGAGCCTGTGCCGGCTAGCAACCGCCCTATGGGTCCTTCACGACCCGTTCCACCCATCCGTGGGTGGAGAATCTAAAACAACAACTTCAATTATGATGTGAAAAGGTGAGTATGAGGAAGAAGTGGATTTTGTTGGAAAGCTTGACGATGGAGTTTGGTTTTGGAATTTGAGTTGGAATGGACTGTGGAGATTGTTGGAATAGTGCCCTTGTTAGGAATTAAACTCTGGAATAAGTTACTAATGACAAGTAGGAATATATAAGTACGATGGAACATAACATATTTGACAAATTCCTTCGATTTACATTCTGCAGGATTCTTGACAAAGGCGCGATTTCTTTAACAGTGTAAACCTAGGATGCCATATTGTTAGTTAGCTAGACACACACAAATGGATTTCATAAACGCATCTGATGCGGTTCTGTGTATGGGCTAGGATCCCGTACGGGATCCTAGCCTATACACAGAACGGCGTCAGATGCGTTTATGAAATCCATTTGTGTGTGTCTAGCTAACTAACAATATGGTATCCTAGGTTTACACTGTTTAAGAAATCGGGCCAAGGTCTCATTCCTTATATATTTTTATAGGAACTTCGGTGATAGGGTTAGATTTCCTGATAATTATGTTGGGGCATGCACTCAGGGTAACGATTACATCTGTAAAAACAAGTCCCTCGCAAGAAGGCAACCGCCCTAGCCCTTGGTTGAAAAGGGAGTCCGTGACGTAAAACCACAACCAACAAACAAACAAACAAACTTTTAATGTGTTAATTCGTGAAGAAAGATCGATTCTTGCATAGTCAACAAATGTTATTTTTAGGTGCTTAATCTGGGACTCAGTCAAAAGCAAACTAACCTAGCCTAACCTAACCCAGCGTAATCTAGGTTAAGTTATTTTAACCTGTAACTTTCCTCAATACCAGATTAAGCTCCTAAAATTACATCAGGTGTCTATTTTAGGATTGATCCCATTAGTCTCAATTTAATGATTTTCATCTTTTGATGTGTAAAAGATAGGAAAAATCATAAACAGAAAAGTGTGTGTGTGTGTGTGCGTTCCTGTGTGTGTGTGTGTGTGTGTGTGTGTGTGTGTGTGTATGTGTGTGTGTGTGTGTGTGTGTGTGTGTGTGTGTGTGTGTGTGTGTGCGTGTATGTGCGTGCGTGTGAGTCACAGCTTATTAAGCAGACAATGCGTTACAGACAATACATTAAAAGGTATTACTCACATGATGAAATCCCATACATACGCCATATGCACATACTGTGCATACATACATGCATTCTTCAACAAAATAATCAAACCCTCTCGAGTAGTGTTAAGACTTCGAGAGTTTAGGCGATATGTTGTTCCGGTATTACGTCACGGACTCCCTTTTCTACCAAGGGCTAGGACGTTTGCCTTCTTGCGAAAGACTTGTTTTGGCAGATGTAGTCGTTACCCTGATTGCATGCCCTTGCTAACCTTAGACCGTGACGGGGCGCGAACCCTCGACCTGACGCCTGAGAGACGCGGACGCTACTGTTTGGCGATATATAGAGTACAAATGAGACTCATGTCTTTAAAGCGTCTTTTGATGTGGGAAAAAAAATTAAAATGACTAATTGAGTCTTCCTTCCTTCCTTCCTTCTTCTTCCTCCCTTCATTCTTCCCTTCCTTTTTTCCTTCCTTCATTTCTTCCTTCTTCCCTTCCTTCCTTCCTTCTTCTTCATTCCTTTATTCCTTCCTTCTTCTTCTTCCGTTCCTTCCTTCTTCTTCCTTCCTTCTTCATTCCTTTCTTCCTTCCTTCCTTCTTAAATTCCTTCCTTCTTCTTCCTCTCACCCCCTTCCTTTCTTCCTTGCTTCCTTCCTTCTTCTTCTTCCTTCCTTCCTTCTTTTTCCTCTCTTCCTTCCTTCCTTCCTTCCTTCCTTCCTTCCTTCCTTCCTTCCTTCCTTCCTTATTGTTCTTCCTTTCCTTCCTTCCTTCCTTATTGTTCTTCCTTTCCTTCCTTCTTCGCTTCCTTCTTCATTCCTTTCTTCCTGTATTCATTTCTTCCTTCTTCTTCTTCCGTTCCTTCCTTCCTTCCTTTCTTCCTTCCTTCATTCATTCCTTCCTTCCTGCCTTCCTTCCTTCCTTCCTTCCTTCCTTCCTTCCTTCCTTCCTTCCTTCCTTCCTTCCTTCTTCTTCCTCCCTTCATTTCTTCCTTCCTTCCTTCTTCTTCCTCTCTTCCTTCCTTCTTCTTCTCTTCCTTCCTTCCTTCTTCTTCCTCTCTTCCTTCCTTCTTCTTCTCTTCCTTCCTTCCTTCTTCTTCCTCTCTTCCTTCCTTCCTTCCTTCCTTCCTTCCTTCCTTCCTTCCTTCCTTCCTTCTTCTTACTCCCTTCCTTTCTTCCTTCTTTCCATCCTTCTTCTTCCTTCCTTCCTTCCATCCTTCCTTCCTTCCTTCTTCTTCCTTCCTTCCTTCCATCCTTCCTTCCTTCCTTCTTCTTCCTTCCTTCTTCGTCCTCATCTTATTCAGAAAAGAAAAGAAAGAGAGAAAGAAAAAAAAGAAGGTCATTTATATTTCCTCATCATTTAAGTCTCTATAATTTTCGGTTTTAATCTAACGGTCACTACCCCTTGAGGTTGGAGGGCTAGAGTACTTCCTCCGTGTTCCCCTGCGTGTCGTAAGAGTCGACTAAATAGGGTGAAGCGAGGGGACTGGGAATCCCTTCCTCTGTATATTCCCTTCCCACCTTGAGGTTGGAGGGCTAGAATAATTCCTCCGTGTTCCCCTGCTTGTCGTAAGAGTCGACTAATTGGGGCGGAGCAAGGGGACTGGGAGTCTCACCCTTCTCTTCCTCTGTATATTCCCTTCCCACCTTGAGGCTGGAGGGCTAGAATACGTCCTCCGTGTTCCCCTGCGTGTCGTAAGAGTCGACTAAATAGGGTGAAGCGAGGGGACTGGGAATCCCCTTTTCTCTTATTTTCTCTTCCCAAAGAGTCAGAGTATTTAGCCTTGACTCAGCCACTCCCCTTATAAGGGGAAAAAGGGCTCATGTATATAGATAGAGTCTTGGACTGCAGATTTTTTTTTTTATAAATTCTTCGTTAGAATCTTCCCCACTGGCTTATAAACGCGGTCGTAGTGTTGATTCAGCAGCTCTATATATATATATATATATATATATATATATATATATATATATATATATATATATATATATATATATATATATATATATATATATATATATTTTTTTTTTTTTTTTTTTTTTTTTTTTTTTTAGTGCTTTATTTTGCATTCTTGATTATTGTTCTCGAATCTGGAAATGACAGACCCACAGAGCCCACCGCTGGGTGATAAAAAGAGCATGCAGCCTATATTCCCCAGCTCTAACTTGTCTCTGTTCACCTCCATAATGAAAATCAACAATAAAATGGCAAATAGCGATGAAGGAATGAAACCACGTTTTATCATTCGAATGCTTGCTCAGCAGCATAGATAAAAAAGACCCTGAAATACACATTAAAAGACCCTGAAATACTTATTAAAAGACCCTGAAATATTTTATTAAAAGACCCTGAAATATTCTATAATTTTATGTTCTACATTTGGCTATATATACATATTATATTTTCTGTATTCATATAATGGCATAATATGTATATATATTGCAGTTGATATGCAAAAGGTTAATCATATACATAAATATACTATATATGTCATTTGTATGTAGCCCCGTATAATGGGTTGGCTGAGTCAAAGCACACACTTTCATTCAAAGCTTATATACTTTGATCACTTCACTTGGCTCCTTGGTGATAAAAGGCTTCCACAATTCCTCTCCCCGTACCACCTTGCTTGGGTCACTCACAGGGTAAGTGGGCAAGGATCTTCTGCCTTGGGGATCGACAGCCGAAGCCAATTACTTAAGCCTCTCCTCAGATATTTTCCAGGGAAACTTTTCCTATTTTTTTCCTTTCACTGCGATTTTTCCTTTCCTGCTGATTTTCTTGCCAATATTTTTACATTCTCTCGTCTTCGTTCATTTTAATTGCATGATTTTTTGTCTTCTCATTTTACATCTCTCTCTCTCTCTCTCTCTCTCTCTCTCTCTCTCTCTCTCTCTCTCTCTCTCTCTCTCTCTCTCTCTATATATATATATATATATATATATATATATATATATATATATATATATATATATATATATATATATATATATATATATATATATATATATATATATCTATCTATCTATCTATCTATCTACCTACCTACCTACCTACCTACCTACCTACCTACCTACCTGCCTACCTACCTACCTACCTACCTACCTACCTACCTATTTGTCTGATCATCCGTCCGTCCGTCTAACTATATATCTATTTGTCTATCTAGCTATCTATCTACCTCTCATTGTGCCTCAAAATATTACTTTTCCTTCAATATATTCTAAACTAATTCCTTCTTGATTTCGCACAATAAACTTTTGGCGGTCACCAGGAAAATATAATTTTATCCTGGAATTTAAGAAGGAACCGGACATGTGTGACGTCAGTAAAACTCCTGATAAGAAAAATTAAGTTTACAAATATCGACGTTAAATCTTCCTTCAGTTAAGGTTGTTTTCCTATGCCTACATCTACACTGAATATTCTGGCGTATTCGTTTCATACGAATCTCTTATTATCCCTCTATAACAATCTCTCTCTCTGTTTCTCTCTGCTTTCATTCTCATCATTATTTCAACTTCGTTACTTTGAATATCCTGTCAAACTGTCAATTTTATTGTGCATCATTCATTGAATTCTGCCTTGTCCTTAATCTGCTACTTTTTTTTTTTTTTTTTTTTTTTACTGGTGCCCTGGCCCAGTGAGGTCGATTCTCTTTGCCCGTCCCAGTGTCTCATTCATAATTAAATGCAGGAATAGCGAACTGGAATCTTGGAATAGAAAAAAAAATCAATACATTCTGATATACTGCCGGGCTACCCAAGGATGGTATGCTTTGACAAGCACTTGTTCTGGTTTTACGTCACTGACTCCCTTTTCTACCAAGGGCTAGGACGGTTGCCTTCTTGCGAAGAACTTGTTCTGGCAGATGTAATCGTTACCCTGAGTGCATGCCCTGGCTAACCTCAGATCGTGACAATCACTATATATGTAAAAAAAACAAAATCTTGAAAAACTCTGTTAAGAGGCATAAAATTTATTCTTAGGGGGACCGCGGTAGCACAGTGGTTACAATACTCGACAGACAAATCCGCGATCGAGACCACCGTGGGCCGCAAGGAAAGGCATCCAGCCTTAATTACTAAACCACACTCTTCGTCCACCCCCATAATGGGGAATAAAGTAAGAAAAAATTTTTCCATTTCTTATTGTGTATCAGTCTTTAATTTCTGCCTTGTCCTTATGCTGCTACTTTTTCTTCTTAATATTTTCTTGGTGCCCGGGCCCGATGAAGGCAATGCTCTTTACCCGTCCTGGTATCACACTCTTAACGAAAATGAAATAAAAATAATGGGTGTAACAACCCTCTACCCTAAAAAAAAAATAAAAAAAATAATAATAATACTCTTTTGCTGTTTTTTTCATCATTCATAAAACTGCGTTGAATAGCATTTTATCTAGCGATTAGCTGAGCGGATTATCCCCGACATTCCTTCGGCTTTACACTCAGGATTAATCCACAGCTCAATTTGAAACTTTTAGGAAATCCTTCATATTTTAAATCCTTATCATTTTTTAATCCTAAAACGCAAGTAATCCCTCGGTCCTGTTTGCCATCCGTCCTATTATGAATCTGTTTGTTTTATGCACCGTTTTATGTGTTACAATTAGCCCCCTTTCAAATGGGTGTGGACACAGACATTTTTGAGTTTGGAGATACAGTCTGTATGCCCAGCCTAACGTCCTGCGGTAGGGTCGAACACACGTTTGTTGCTATCAGAATTGCGCACTCCACCATTGAGTTACCGCGGACGCTCCTCCTCATGAAATTGTATTTACAGTAATGTAAAATTTCAAATTCTTAGATTGAAGTGAAAAAAATAAAGTATTTTGTTCCCCATGAGGTAACCCTTGTCATTTCAGCAGGTCAAGTGAGTACGCGATTATATTGTGTAATAATGGACTCTCTCTCTCTCTCTCTCTCTCTCTCTCTCTCTCTATATATATATATATATATATATATATATATATATATATATATATATATATATATATATATATATATATATATATATATATATATATATATATATATACACACGTGTGTGTGTGTGTGTGTGTGTGTGTGTGTGTGTGAATATGATAGCTACCTAAGGAAAATGGGAAGCAACGGATTACCTTAGCGCTTACGAGTACATGTATATAGTCATCTTCAGTGATAAATATTTTCTGTTTTTGTTTTTATGTGGATAACAAATTTGGGTCAAATGCAGCATTTATCTGTCTGTCGTTTTCCTTTGAGTAATATTACCTCATCTCTGCCTTGTCCTTGACCTTTTCCTTTTCCTTCGCCTTACTATTTTCTCGTGCCCGGGCCTTTATTGACGAGGGCAGTGTTTGCCTGTCCCGGTGTCACACTCATAAAATAAAAATATAAAAAAAATACCTGTCCCACATTTGCTCCTCTGACTGTCTAATTCAGCTACTTGGTCACTCTCCGCCCTAGACAGTCTAGTCGCTGAATGCATTTTTACACCCAGTCATGAACTGCCTCACGCAAGAAGACCCTTGCCCACTTGCCCTGTGGGTGATCCGAGTAGGATGGTAGCGGAGGAAAATGTGACAGCATTTTAAATCCCAAGGAGCTAAAATAAATTATAATAATAATAATAATAATAATAATAATAAGAAGAAGAAGAAGAAGAAGAAGAAGAAGAAGAAGAAGAAGAAGAAGAAGAAGAAGAAGAAAAAGAAGAAGAAAATAATAATAATAATAATAATAATAATAATAATAATAATAATAATAATAATAATAATAATAATAATAATAAAAAACCTTACTATTAATTTTCAATTAGTCACCACACACATACAGAGAGAGAGAGAGAGAGAGAGAGAGAGAGAGAGAGAGAGAGAGAGAGAGAGAGAGAGAGAGAGAGGGTGTGTCTGTCTGTCATCGTGACTATAATTGCTACCAGAGCAAAACAACCACTCAGTTATACATCACTTTTAGGGGCTCCTATCTATGCCACATTAACTGATGAGAGACACTGGGGGGAGGGGGGGGGAGGGGGAGGGAGAGATTGGTAAAGACGGGTGTACACGGTCAAACGGTTCGTCGAACGCGGTTCGACAGACAAGTGTTTGAAGTGATGTTCGAACGTGTGAACTGGGTATTTGGTTGTCGAACACGTCCCGTGTTCGACAACCAAATACCCCGTTCACACGTTCGAACATCACTTCAAACACTTGTCTGTCGACCCGCGTTCGACGAACCGTTTGACCGTGTAAACCTCCCTTAAGACTCTCAGGGAAAGGTAGTGATTAATTTTTTTTTATTAGTCAAATAACTGTACATGGGGACAAGTGCACATGGGCACACCCAGTGATATTGCAATTGTTAAACATTACAATCTATATTTGGTCATGTATAAATCAAATGTTAATAGAATTTGCTATTCATTTTAAATATCATAGCAAGTAATTAAGAAAAAAATACAGATAACAAAATGAAAAGGGTGATCAACACTGTGAAGTTAACACAAATAGTGACAAAACCGACCCGCATAACCCCCAATTCTAGGACTCTTATAGATCTGATAATAACAAATAAAGTGGAAAGTATACTCTATTGGGACGTAGTTCCCTGCCCAATTGCAGACCACGAGCTGAACATTGCTATGCTAAACATAAACAAGCCGAAAAGGAAGCCTCTCCTCAAGACATTCCGGTGTCTAAAAAATTACTCCCCTGATATCTTTTGTGAAACATTAATCAACAACACAAATGCACTTAATAGAATTAAAT
>JAXCGZ010010193.1:27500-32500 GCA_037179515.1 Halocaridina rubra | reverse complement strand
TTAGTAAGTTAATAATAGTAGAATTTCTGTACAAATTACTAACATGGATAATTTGTAGTAATAGCTATAAGCAGTAATAAACTCTATTTTTTTATAATTTGAATAATATAACGAGTAATTGCATTTGAAGGGTGTTCCATTTATTTGTATTAATGACTAAGTTGATCAATGAATAGGCGAATGTAGTGATTTTAATTGAAAAAGATTTAATGTATATGTAAAATCATTTTCATATTAATTTCTTAAAGCAAAAGTGCTGTTTACGGAGAGTTGTAGTGAGGGATACCCTTACATCTGCTTTCAAGGTTCTTTCTTTTTTTCGCGGGTGATATTTTGGCGAGAGAAAGGCAGAAATGACAGATCGTTCTTCTAACGTCGTTATTATAAAGAAATTTATATTAAATTACATATATAACATATCCTTTTGAAGAATAAGAAACTTTCGTGACATTGTTAAGATCTTTACTGTTTAATACAATGAGTTTTTATTTTCGCGCTATGCAGGCAGTAAAAGTAGAGTCGAGTGATTTATGCTGTGAAGGGGGGAGAATTTGTGTGTTGCCTTAACGCACCCTAGTGGGAGTAGAGGTAGGACTTAGGACTAGTGACACGGTCATGGGACTTCCGGGCCGACCAAGACTTCACACACGCACTCCTTCAGAGTGAAGGGGAAGGGAAATAGAAAATGGCTAGAAGGGAGTTTTACAGAAAGAAAGGAATGGGAGTGTTTTGAAAGTGGCGAGTGCGGGAGAGAATGCGTATGGTTGACCGGGAGTAAAATGGGGAAAGTCCGTTGGGGAAGCATGATGTGGACATAGTCTGCGTGGATTCTTCCCCTGCATCACCGTGTCTTTATGCAAGCCATATGAGTCCTATTTTTATGGGGGGTGATGTAGTTGTTGCGATATCTATTCAGGGATATTTTTGAGAAAGTTATTCTCCACCTGCCCAGATATGGTTCATATGCAAATTTTATTTTATTTTTGTTTTGTCCCTTACTCCGCCAACGAGAATATTATTACATTTTTTAGAATTCCAAGAGAGATATTAAGTGATAAATGACGTGAATCTATGAATGATTCCTTATATTTTTTCCAGCTGCGGTAAATACATTATTTGTCCAAAAGAACAAACTTACACTAAAACTTTAGCCTGATAGAGTTTGTCACAATTATTTCAACTTGGTTATGAAGAAGAGAGTGTAAACTAGCAAGAAATGACAACAAGGATGTCACACTGCCGTTTCCTGTATTTGAAAGACACGAAGTTGATCCAGAAACCGAAGAGACAGGGGAGGAACAGCACCTACACACAAAACTCTCCGCAAAAGCTAGCCATTTGAAGTCCAGAAGACAGATATTGAGCAGTATTTTTGAGTAGGGAAAGGAAAGAGAGTAAAAAAATAATTTAGTTAAGTACCTACCCAATCGTAAGTATGAAAGGGAGAAAAAAATATATAACTCCCCCCTGTCTCCTGAGGTAATTCTGTTGAATAGTCACTTGAAAAATGCAAATTTGAGTTCGTAGAAGAATATATATATATATATATATATATATATATATATATATATATATATATATATATATATATATATATATATATGTATATATATATATATATATATATATATATATATATATATATATATATATATATATATATATATATATATATATATATATATATATATATATATATATATATATATATATATATATATATATATATATATATATATATATATATATATATATATATATATATATATATATATATATATATATATATATATATATATATATATATATATATATATATATATATATTCATTTTTCATGTACAATTCCTTAAAAGATTATAAAACTTAAGCAAAAATAATTTTTTAATGTTGCAAATGAAATATTATTTTTAATTTTATTACTGCATGCACAGAGACAAACTTTTTATATTTTTTTCAGATACACGTTTATATATATATATATATATATATATATATATATATATATATATATATATATATATATATATATATATATATATATATATATATATATATATATATTTATGTTGAAAAATCTCTATCATTATCCCTTTGATATATTATAATTAAAAATTTTTTTTGAAAAACTTATCTAGAGTTAATTATTGTTAATTACTATCCTTGTCATAGTCATGATATTTATAATTACAATTGAACTAATTAAGATAATCATAATTTTGCTAATAGTAGTAGAGATATTATTACATATGATTGTCGTATTTTGCTTTAATTTCATCAGAGGTATGTTGACTTATAGCGAGTGTGTGCTTCAACCCAACCCTCTGATTCATAGAACGAGAAAAGATTGTTATAATAGACAAGGATGTATATGCTCATTTCATTAAAGTTCTTTGCAATGTTAAACAGAAAAGAATGGATTTATGCTTCGATGTTTCTTCAGTTGTACACTAAGTTATTTTGTTTTTATTCTTTTTTGGACCTTAAAAAATGGTTGCAGTTGTGTTCTGTCCCCTTGTATAGTTGGGCATGAAGTTAAGTCATAAAAAAGGGCCCTATAAGCGAAAATTATACAATTTTCAGAAGAAGAAGAATTTCTCTCTCTCTCTCTCTCTCTCTCTCTCTCTCTCTCTCTCTCTCTCTCTCTCTCTCTCTCTCTCTCTCTCTCTCTCTCTCTCTCTCTCTCTCTTTCGTCTTTTACCCTTTACATACTGAACCATGTTATTTCTCTATGTTGATAAAGTATCACAGTTATTGTTTTTTAGATTTCTTTGCAAATTTGCTAGAAGATAAATGTGCCCAAGTTTTATCTCAGTTGATAAGTTTTTGCATGCTGATATTGCATAAATACTGATAAGACATCAGTTGGACTGATTATTATATGAGCTTCTCTGCCACATATTGCAACTGTTTTAGAAAATAGACAAACTTCCCACGGACAAATTGGGCAACCAGAAAGTTAATAACTATGCTCCTCTATATATATATATATATATATATATATATATATATATATATATATATATATATATATATATATATATATATATTTATATATATATATATATATATATATATATATATATATATATATATATATATATATATATATATGTATGTATGTATGTATGTATGTATGTATGTATGTATGTATGTATGTATGTATGTATGTATGTATGTATGTATGTATGTATGTATGTATGTATGTATGTATGTATGTATGTATGTATGCATGCATACATACATACATACATACATACATACATACATACATACATACATACATACATACATACATACATACATACATACATACATACACATATATATATATATATATATATATATATATATATATATATATATATATATTTATATGTATATATATATATATATATATATATATATATATATATATATTATATATATATATATATGTATATATATATATATATATTTATATATATATATATATATATATATATATATATATATATATATATATATATATATATATATATATATATATATATATGTCATGACTGCAGGAATTCGAATAATATAAGCGACTGTGTTTGAATGAGCATTATTATGAAATATGAGTATAGAACTCTGTTCTTACTTCAAAATGCCAGTCTCAACTCTATATATTCTGCTATTCCTGATATAGTATTTTTTATTTAATTTTTAATATTCTTATTGTGATCATGATTCTTAGTATTGTTATTATTATGTTGGTTGTTATTGTTGCTTTCACTCCATGGCCTCTTGCATAATTATTATTTTAGGAAATGGTATCAGCAGTAACCAAATGATTTGTATTTTTTATCTTGAATTCATGCTTTTATGTTACTGTAGTCACTGCTAATACGAGTATTTCTTTAGTGGCTGATTCTCAGCATATCATGACTTTACTTTTTGATATCTATAGTATACTAATGTTATGTATCAGTTACTCAGCTAAGGCCTAAGTATCTTGGAATAATAATCTAATGGTGTAGACACATACTTTCCATTAACACCCTATTTCCAGGCAGCTTCGACCTGCAATTTTTAAATTTAATTTTTGCAAACCAATCCTTTTTACCCATGGGAGAGCTTGCAAGTGCCTGCAGATGCAGGGAGACTAAGGATACCCTTTGAATGCAGACAAAAGGCCTTTGTTTGTATGCAGAGGTCATATGTATTTTTTTCTGCATATGTACTAGAAAGGTTAGGCCTAATTTCCTACCCTAGCATCTACTCCAGGCTATGTTTGTATTTTTCAGCTCTTTAAGGAAGATGCGCCTCGTTGAGGAGGGGCGTGAGAAGTGGTCATAGGACCACCTCAAGAGTCGCATGAAAGTGGGCTGGAGGGGTTCCGGTTGATCCGGCTAGTCTCCACAATAAAAAGAGGATTCCTGGTACATTGTTACAACCCGGACCTACCTCAGAGTTGTCAGGGAAAGGTCCCGGAAAGCTAATGTTGGTGATACCAAGACCTAGCAATGATGAGTAACTGAGGGGCTGGGGAAATGTAAATCCCCAAAAATTAAAAATTAAAAAGGGGAGAGAAAAAATCCCCATACATATAATAACTTTAGTGAAAATAAAAAAAAGGGAATCGAAAATCTCTATAATAGAAAATTTTAAAACTAACAAAAGAAAAGGGTATGGAAAATCCCTGTAAAAAAGAAAGCTAAATAATTAAACAAAAAAGTATTTTCCCCACGTATTCGAACTGTTAAAAATGGGAAAGAAAATGTCCCCACCGTCTTTGACCACGATTTGTCGAAGAACAAATATTGTAATCTTTTTTTCTTCTTCTAGTTTTATGATAATTTTAAAGGTAGTATTTAGATGTAAAAACCTCAAAGTCTCCCTTAGATTTAAGTTTATTAGAATAAGTGCCATTGATCAATTGTGCATGTTGAATTCTATTTTTTTTCTCAGTTTAACGTGTGTTAAATGTTACAATTTGCAAAAATCATAATAAATTGTACTTCACATTATCTAATTAAA
>JAXCGZ010010193.1:10000-17500 GCA_037179515.1 Halocaridina rubra | reverse complement strand
TATATAGAGAGAGAGAGAGAGAGAGAGAGAGAGAGAGAGAGAGAGAGAGGGAATTTACTCAGTGATTCCCGAAGCAGGTAACAAGAACATTCAAGAATTGATATTAATTAATAATTATATATAATAATAATAATAATAATAATAATTATTATTATTATTATTATTATTATTATTATTATTATTATTATTTTTATTATTATTATTATTTTATTTTCAGCAGACATAAAACTCAAAGTAATAATAAGTAGGTTTAACTAAAATCAAGAAGATCGACATTATTAATATTCCCGTAATATTAGCTCTTGGAGAAACTTTTCCACCAGTAATCTTGTCCATCTAATGGTTTACCCACTGTACCTTCTAAGAGGGCAGGGCCTATCACGTGAGGGATGCAAGGGCCCTCTGCAAAAGTTTTTTGGATCTGGCGGAATAGTTGCTGTACGAATTACCGTTGGGAGAGAGAGAGAGAGAGAGAGAGAGAGAGAGAGAGAGAGAGAGAGAGAGAGAGAGAGAGAGAGAGAGAGAGAGAGAGAACACGATCTTTGAGTGTGCGAGCCGGATGCCGCTTCACCGAGACCAATCTTTAGGTCAATAACTGTGTATGGGGACATATAATTCCATACATTGGCTACCCCCCAATTTAAGGGAGACACAGCCACGGTATATGTATGTACATTTACTTTAAAATACAAAAGCTAACCAATATTATGTATTTATTAAATCTTTATAACAAGTATAAAATTTTCACTATAACTTAATTCAATCTCTGAGGTCAGTATGTTTCATCCGTTTAATGTGTAACAATGAGTCCCCATGTATGGGGGTGGACACAGACCTAACTGAAGTCCTACGCCCCGCTGCGTGGATCAAAACCACGATGTTAGGTACGTCACTTCCGGCTTAAGTGTTCTGCCACAGAACTAGGATGGGCCACTTTGGCAATCAGTATCTGTAGTACTTACTACTTTCAGTGAATTTATAGTTGTGTATATTCAACACATTTAAATTACACTATTAGAATTTCATATTGATTGTCAGTCTTGCAGCGTGCTTGTCGTCTGGTCGTACCAGTGTCAGATGCGCAGTACTTGTTATGATGCTTCACTAATACGGTTCTGACGTAACCACTAGGGCGTATGAGGAATAGTAATGTAAATTAGTGACTTAACCCTACAGCAGTCATAAATACTAAGTCATTCTCTAGGGAACCTTCTAATATGGATGTTCTGATTCCTGCTACTCATATACGACGATTTAAATTGTTGAGCTCTTTTTTTTTTTTTTTTTTTTCTCAACTCGTCATGAATTACTATGTTTGCTCATGAACCATTTTAAGCTGTTGAGTTCTCGTGTGTGTGTGTGTGTGTGTGTGTGTGTGTGAGTGTGTGTGTGTGTGTGTGTGTGGTGTGTGTGTGGGGGGGATTTTAATCATTATGAATACTTTGTGCTCTTCTTATTATTATGTGTTTGCAATTCAAATTATGAATACAAAATTATCTTCAAGCAAGTTTTGTATATTTGACTTTCTGCTTCTTGTGGCTCATACACCGCAATCAGCAGCTGTGTAATCGAGATTATTTTTCTTCATTATATGCATAATTCAAATGTTTATGAATAGTAAGTCAGCCTATGAGAAAATTTTCATTCTCAATATCTGCTCTCCGATATTCATGAATGTTATCAATTTTTTTTTTATTTGTTATTGAAATTACATATTGTCAATAAGATGTCAAGTTTAGTATTCCATTATACTGTACAGCCACTGGGGGAGCAAGCCATTTCAGCTATGTACCGGTTCCAAGCCCTGCTAAATAGAGAGGGCTGCTATCAGGGAGTGCATCCGGGATTAAAATTCCATACTCAATGTAACCACTAGTCATCAAAGGACAGTGACAAACCACGATCTCATGTGAATATAGTAAAAGCTGTCAAAGTAGAAAAAAAAAATGTTTTTATTAGGGTCCGGCACTTAAGATGCAAAATTTCAACCCCAAACCTATAATTAGTCTCAAAAGAGGTTAGTGAGAATCAGCGATCCCATATAAAAGTGGCAAAGCTCCCAAAGCAAGGCAAAGACTTTTTTTTCTTTTTTTAAATTTCCTGGTACTCCGTTTTATACATTACCGGTAAAATTTCTAGTCTAAACCAAAGAAATAATGAGACATACACGACCCTACATAAACGTAGAAAAAGCTACACGAAATACAATACGGCATTAGTGTTTTGAATACAATTAGTTTTGACGTAAAAGAATCCTAAATTTAAAAATATATTTAAGTTACATCATTTGACTTTCAATGAGCATTCATGTTACGGGGTACAGGCAACCCTTCACAAGTGTGTATCAGATTGGCCATGTTAAGTAACCTCTCTCTCTCTCTCTCTCTCTCTCTCTCTCTCTCTCTCTCTCTCTCTCTCTCTCTCTCTCTCTCTCTCTCTCTCTCTCTCTCTCAGTTGTATTCTCAATAATACTGTACCATTTTTTGGTTCCTTCATATAAATAGTTCATTGTAGAATAATGTGCCCTGTATAAATTATGTGAATAATGATAAAAATGATATTACTTAAAAACCGGTTGCAATAATAACAGCAACAGCAATAATAATCATGATTTAAAGCAAAATATATTATTATTAGTATTATTATTATTATTATTATTATTATTATTATTATTATTATTATTATTATTATTATTAATATTATTATAATTATTATTATTATTATTATTATTATTATTATTATTATTATTATTATTATTATTATTATTATTATTATTATTATTATTACTATTATTATTATTATTATTATTATTATTATTATTATTGTTGTCCTTCTTGTTATTTTTGTTGTTCTTAGTATAGTTTGTTATCACTCTCTCTACACTCGCCATACATGATACTCTCATTTATTGTTTACGCTCTATTTTAAGCGTGTTATTTGATATTTCATTTAATGTATTTCCACATTCAGATGATTAGATGCCTTTCTTGAAGAGGAAGGATGTGAATGTACAAGCGTTTACGTCACAGGGGTGTTGGGTGCATTGATTATGAAACCAATGAAGATTACAATTACGACTTGTATCTCATGCATCATACATATACAGTGGCTGTCATCCTCCTTGTAAGAGACGTGAGCAAGTAATATACAGTGGCTGTCATCCTCCTTGTAAGAGACGTGAGCAAGTATTATCACACACACACACACACACACACACACACACACACACACACACACACACACATACACACACACACACACACACACACACACACACACACACACACAGAGCCACTTTTGTTCCTTGTATACGTAAATGACTACCAGAGTCTATTCAGGAAGACCTAAATAGTCTCATGAGACGACAAAAAAGTGGCTAATGAAATTCAGTACTTCAAAATGTAAGGTAATGAGAATGGGCACAAGTACAAGAAGGCCCAAGCTTAGATACTCAATATTAGGAGCAGAACTTCAAGAGACGGAGAAGGAGAGGGATCTAGGGGTAAACATACTGGCAGATTTATCTCTGGAAATGTATATAAATGGCCTAGTAAGGACTGTATATGACGGAGAAGGAGAGGGATCTAGGAATAAACATACTGGCAGATTTATCTCTGGAAATGCATTTAATGGCATAGTAAGGACTGTATATGCTTTCTTAGCAAATGTAAGGGTAGCCTTCAGACACTTGGACAAGGAATTGTTCAGAAATATTTATGTAACTTATGTGAGGCCAAAGCCTGAATATGCAGGCCTCTATTGGAATCCGCACTTGAAATAGCACATAAATAAGCTGGAAGAGGTTCAAAGACATGCCACGAATCTGGCGCTAGAAATACGCGATATCAGTTACGAATCTAGAAGAATGAGGGGGGAAATGGTGACTGTTTAAATTCCCTCATGGTTTTGACAGAGTTGATACAAATCGATTTACTGATATTGCTAGTTTTAGAACTACAGGTCATCGTTTGAAGCTTCGTAAGAAAACTTCTTTGCAGGATGTGAGGAAGTACATTTTTAGTGTAAGAGTAGTAAATGATTGGAATTCGCTAAGCGAGAAAGTAGTTAATGCTTACTCAATTCATAGTTTTAAGAACATATATGATAAGTGTTACTGAGTACAAAAATGAAGTAGTCGCCGTGGCTCAGTCGGTAGCGTCTCCAACTCTGAGGCGTCAGGTCGAGGGTTCGCGCCCCGCCACGGTCTGAGGTTAGCAAAGGCATGCACTCAGCGTAAGGATTACATCTGCCGAAACAAGTCCTTCGCAAGAAGGCAACCGTCCTAGCCCTTGGTTGATAAGGGAGTCCGTGACGTAAAGCCGGAAACTGAGTACAAAAATGGAACCGACCACGAGACGGGGAGTTACGAGTATAGGGTTCTTTCCCGTAAACATAATTAGGTCATCACAATTAAGTAATTTCAAGCACACATTCTACACTACTCATCAGCCTAGCTCCTTGTGGATCAAGAGTCATCCCAGTCCCTTTCTGTCACCATCACAGGGCTTGGGTCGTGTGTAGAGTAAGTGAGCAAAGGATCTTTTGCCGCAGTGCATGACTGCCGTGGCAGCTTTGAATCCCCACTTTATCTTATAGGAACCCCCCCCCCTCACATTCACCCCTCCCAATTTGTGTAATTTCTTGAATTAATTTTATTCAATGTATATATCGTAAGAGTTCTTGAAATCCAGCCATTCCGGGAACAAGTCAGCTCAACTTATTGTCGATCCTAAGCCCGGTAAAATGGAGAGGGTTGGCGTTAGGAAGGGCATTCGTCAGTAAAACTGAGCCAACATCATGACAAATTTCCAAGATTCCAATGAGACACAGCGACCCCTTGTGAACGTGGTATTCTTCTATATACTCCAATTGCAATTGTGATTTTGGATGGTGGCAATGGTAGCTCTGTGGTAGTAATACTCCTATTTTTATTTTTGTTTCTTAATCATGTCAGTGGGAGAGCAAACCAGCTCAGTTCGGTGCCGCTCCCAAGACTCGATAAGAGAGAGGATTGGTATCAGAAAGGGCATCCTGCCATAAAAGTGAACCCAAGCTATATCACAACTTTCCCAGAGGCTAGTGAGAAGCAACAAGCTGGAGAAAGCTGGAGATAAAGAAGAAGAAATATATTCTCAAGTTTTTATGTTATTCCCTTTATGCCCACTCCCCCCCAAATAAAAGAAAAAAACTATCCAGTGTTTGACTTGCTTTTACCATTTTTTATCTTTAAGCTAAAGTATTAATTGTCATTATTATGACTAGTAAAATTTTTTTGATGATGATGATGATAAGGGTATTAAATCTTCCCTCTGTCACGGTTCTTTTTCTATGCCTACATCATCACCGAATATGCTTAGATATTTCTTACATATCTCTTATCATCCCTTCACATCTGACAACTCACGTCACTCGCCATCTCTGTTTCTCTTTACGTGTTCTTCATGCCCCGGACCGATATTTTTATTTTTTGGTCCGTCCTGGTGTCACACTTACATATTTATGTATATATATATATATATATATATATATATATATATATATATATATATATATATATATATATATATATATATATATATATATATATATATATATATATATATGCTCTTTAAACCAGAGCATAAAGCGTTAGTATATCACTAGTACAAAAATAGCGATGGTATTGATAATAAGGGTACTACCTATTATTGGTCTGACTATTACTCGTAACTATTATATTTTAAGGGTACTAAGATATACACTCAGCTCTGCAGTCCAGTTCAGTTCTCCATTATATTACTTGCTCATGCACCAAATGATTTGTAAGTATACTTCATGTCTATATTTCAGGTATTCTGCCTTTTTATTATTATTATTATTATTATTATTATTATTATTATTATTATTATTATTATTATTATTATTATTATTATTATTATTATTATTATTATTATTATTATTATTATTTACTCCACTTAATTTCTGTATTCCACTTACATATTTGCTCATTTACTGTTTTCTTATATTTGCATTTTTAAGTTTTGTTACAAGAGCTATTTTCATACTGGAAATGAAATGGTTGAATTTCAATTTTGAATTTTTATGTATTTGCTGGAAAAGCAATTCTTAGTGTGACTTTTTATCTCTACTCCTGATCTCATTTATTTCTGCTTCTGGCTTTTACGGTATTATCACTTATCAAATTTCACTTTTTCCTATATTCATACTCGCACAATGCTCTTTTACTGCCTACAGAGAAAATATATTTATGATTTTTTTTTTATTATATCCTCTAACTCAAGATGTTTATCACTGTCAGCTTTTTCAGTGTCATTTAGAACTTCGAATACTTACATTATTCTCTTTTCTTCTGGTTTCAAGTGTTGGTAGCTCTAATTTCCATCAGTCTCTTCTATTTGTGTTTCCTCTTAACTCGGATGTATTATGCATGTACTGTATATGATGGTACATAACCTTTTGCTACGGGCTCATAATAACAACGAGTAATAACACAGGACAATTTACTATATTGGAGTATTGCTGAAACTATAAGAGCATCTCTCATGCCCTCAATATTTATTGTTGAGGCCTGTAGCATCTTGAACTTCTTACAGTCGTGAGTGGTATGATCGCAGCAGCGACTCAAAGAGACCAGTGTCGAACTCAAGATCTTCCAACACAGCTTTCTCACAAGCTTATCTTTTGAATACTGACCAACGTCACAATCTTGGACCATCTTACTAAGCACTCTGCCTCTTAGGATTTCTCCAAAGGGACCTACGGGGTTGAGGTGCGATGAATTTCCGTGTCATTCAATTCGGTCGAAAAAATCAACCCAAGAGGTCGTCATCAAATTTTTCGTCTCGTATTTGAAAGCATGTAACACTGTCGCAGAAAAAACACTCTTTGTTAAGAGCCAACATGTTTCCAGACTCCTTCAGGAGTGGGCTCACCTTTACCTCCAGTTTTTTTTTTTTTTTCAATAAAGTAAGCTAACGTTCAGCTCTGTTACTTTTCCTTAACTACCC
Source organism: Halocaridina rubra (assembly GCA_037179515.1). Classification (NCBI taxonomy): domain Eukaryota; kingdom Metazoa; phylum Arthropoda; class Malacostraca; order Decapoda; family Atyidae; genus Halocaridina; species Halocaridina rubra. The sequence goes on along the minus strand of JAXCGZ010010193.1, from coordinate 10,493 downwards.
ACAAAAGGCGTTTAAAATGCTGAACAGGAATATTCTGATGCTACTTGGAGCCCGACATGCTTCTTGGTATCATTAGATGTCTTCTGTCTCTTCAATACTGAATGCCAAGATCCTGTCATTCTGAGAATTAGGACGCGAACAGTTCAAGTGAAAAAGTCATTACTTGGGCAGAGGTGAAGGAAGTCTTCCCTTCTCCCACTGAAACAAAAAGTTATAAAACCATAGGCGATTGTCAGCTCTTACAGTAAATTTCATGCTCTTTGGAATCACGTGAAAAAACCTTCGTCCCTCCACGCAAACAGTACTGATGAATGAATTGCTGAAACACAGTCTTCCCTCGGCGCTCATTGATCTCTTGTGCAATATTTGCATTGCTTCATCGTTGTTTTCTTCAAGATACTCAATCTTGTTTTTGAAGCCAAAGGTGGCTTGGACCTTGTCATGTCTATCTTATTCTAATTGTCAGTAACCCAAAGTTCACTTTGGCCCATTT
>JAXCGZ010010193.1:0-5000 GCA_037179515.1 Halocaridina rubra | reverse complement strand
TGCGGACTGGAGAGAGAGAGAGAGAGAGAGAGAGAGAGAGAGAGAGAGAGAGAGAGAGAGAGAGAGAGAGAGAGAGAGAGAGAGAGAGAGATTTCCCCATGCGTAAATCAACCGGAAAATGGTTGAGTTTGGGCTTGTCCCGCCGTCCAGCAGTAGTAGAGTTGGTCTGGGTCTGATGACGTCAGTTTATTACGTCACTTTTTTTGCTGAGATGAGTGTTGCTCACTCCTAGTACGTGATTACCTAATATATATGTATGTATGTATGTATGTATGTATGTATGTATTATTATTATTATTATTATTATTATTATTATTATTATTATGTACCATCTGCATTTGAACTTTATTAAGTAGAGTTCAGACTTTTTGTAAGTTTTTTTTTACTCTGCGTTTCTGTATTTTTTTTAATTATTATTATTATTATTATTTCTTTTGGGGAACATTTGACTTTAAGTATGTCTAGTTAAATAAAGTTCCTATTCACACTTTGTTTATAATAATAAACTGTAATACCTGAAGACTTAAAACTGAAGTAAAAGGGAACTCACCCGATTCATATAATATGAAAATGTACAAGCAAGTACAATTTTAAAAGATCGTTTTGCTTGTCTCAACGACAGACAGAACCTCATGATGTCATCAGAATCCTGGACCAATGAACGAGCTTTTGAGTGACGTCAGAAAATTATTCGACCTATCAAACGGGAATTTCGAGTTGCCATGCAACTCTAGTCCTCAACTGGGATTTTCCTGCAGAATGACGTCATAATGAAAGGAATTCCACACCCCAGAGGAAGTTCCCTAAGGAATCGGGATGATTGGTCGATCCTATTCCTTCCTCCAGCTCCGTTTTAGGCATGGTTTAGTCCCTGTTTACTTTCAAGGGACCCGGATCGAGGTTTCACCTGAGGTATCTGGATTCCCACCTTGGTTAATAACGCATCACCCAAAAATAATAATTTCAAAATACCCATCTACTAGTTTGGTTCCCGGATCTTAATGCCAAACGTCCCCCTTCAACATAATGCAAGTTTTTTTTGTTTTTGTTTTGCATGTACTGCATATTTCTCTAGAACCTATGATAGACTTGGGGTTTCTGAGAAATTTTCTGCAAATATTTTGCCTTAGACAATGCATTTTATAATACTATTAGTGTTCTAGTTCCCGGTAATAAATTCCTCCTCCCCATCCCCCAAAATTGAAATTAAGAAAGCATATACATATATTGTAAGTTGCACCAGAAGTAATGGCAGACAAGGATTTCTAAGAATTTTTCTAAAAACATTCTACCCTGAATAATGCATTTCAAAATTCTTTTACAGTTCTGTCGTTCCCTGTATAAGTTTCTCCCTCCTCACTCCCTAAGAAAGAAAGCATGAAAGACAATGTGTGTATTTATTGCAAAGCGAAGTATTAGAACTAATGATGGATTTCTGTAGTGCTGAAGACTTTTCTCTTTATATTTTGTTACTTTTTTTTCTTTTTTTTTGTAAATGCTTTAGCGATGTAGCCAAGATGTCAGTCAGTTTAGAAATCTCTAAAAATAATGTAATAATATATAAATTATTTGTTTCGTCTATCTACTTCTCGATACTTCAGCTGCCTTGTTTTTTTTTTGTTTTTTTTCGTTATGAAAAAAAAAAGTCTTCATATTAAGATGGGTTAATAAGCTGATTTGGTGCAGCAGACTTGGTGTGCAAGCTTTCTTTTTTTGCTGCCTTTATTTAATTACTTGGCGATGAAGGCTTGTGGTTTTTGAAAGCTGCACACCACGTCTCAAAAAAAAAAAAAAAATGACGAAAATAATTTCAGCCGCAGAGATAAGTTATGTTGTAGGAGAGGCTCTCTCTATTCACTCTCTTCAACGGAGATATTTGAAGTATGGCATATTGTGACTTGAGTTACTTATATGCAGTCTTCTCTGATAATTTGCCCAAGTGTGTGTGTGTGTTTATTTTTATTTATTAAAACTTCAGATAGCAAGAGTCAACTTAAACTGTTACACTGATTTCATGTATCAGTCTTGCTTCATTGGCATAGGGTCAATTAATTCTCTATTGGTACATATATCCGTTGTCGTCGAATATTCAGCAGTTCAATCTAATCAATGTCTTTGTTTTACTATTGTATATCCATTACCATAGGTTTACTGAATATTAGAAGTAAGGAAAAATTAATAATTAGTAATATATAAGAAAAAAGTAATTGCAATTGCAACTACCAATTAGGACACGATATGTAGCAAATATCAGGTTGGCACATGGTACCATCCGCCTGTTGTGATACTACAGCTGAAGGTCTTTTGGATTTAAATAGGAATCCAGGACAGTTCTGTGGTGTCTTCTTTCGGTTACAGTATTTTTTCTATGCCTACATCTACACCGAATATTTTTGGATATTCGTTTCCCATCTCTTATTATCCCTTCACATCTGACAAAACACAACACTCTCCATTTCTCTTTCCATTTACTTCATGCTTTCTTCATGCCCAGACCCGATGAGGGTAGTTATATTTTATTTTATCATATTTGGCCTGTCCTGGTGTCGCACTCATTAAAAATAATATTTATATTAATATAGTCTCACTGATGGTTACCTAACTATTTCAGACTGATAATAGTTTTCATTTACACACATAGACGCATACATATGTTTTTATGTGTTTGCGTGTGTTTTAAAGCCTTCGTAATATTACTTCTGGTGTTTTATATCGTGCTGTGACTTAACTGTTAATCTTACTTAAGTATGTTAGTGGTATCATAAAACACATTTTTTTTAATTTTTATTTTTTTTACACAAATATCTTGATTTCTACTTATGTCATCCATCCGGACTTGAGAACGCTTCAACACAGCTCAGCCTTATAATGCTGGAATTACCCAGAGCGACACTGAACTTGAGGAAAAAATATCTTGTTTAAAAATATCAAGTTTTTGTTGAAGGATCGGGAAGAACGGAACCCACAGGATGGGCTGCATTCGGTAAATTTTGTCTTCTTCTTGTGGAAATTATTTGTGCTTCACAGAGTGATGTAACTTGTGATTAAGAGAACTGGAATTCTGACAGCCGGAATTTCAAATGACTTTGGAAATTACCCATTCCTTCCCCTGACCCCCCCCCCCAAAAAAAAAAAAAAAAAAAAAAGTTATCCTTCCTTCACCGTTAGCAGATCAGTGAATCACCGCCTAAGTGTAGCTTCCTTGGAGGTTCTCGAGTTCGCTTCTCCAATATCTCATAGTATGGAAATTTCAGGGCATTTCATTTGCAGTATGAGGTTCAGTTACTGTTAATAGTATGAAGCTGTCTTTTTATTGTGTAGTGTGAAACTTAATTGTTATATACAGTGTAGTACTTAATGGCTGGACGCAGTATGAACTCGTAATTTGCATATTGAAATTGTCAGCTTATGCTGATCGAAATTAAATAATTATTTGCAATATGAAGATTGTTCGTCATAGGCAGTGTGATACTGAGTTGCTGTTCGCGCAGAAGAAGTTTGTTATATGCAATGTTAATTGTTACCATTTGTAGTATTAACTTGAGGAGCTATGTGCCGCGTGAAAATGAGTTACCCTTTGCAGTAAGATATTGAGTTGCACTGTAATTTGCACTGTGAAATAGTTACTATATGCAGTGTGAAGGTAATATATAATCATATATATATATATATATATATATATTTATATATATATATATATATATATATATATATATATATAGTCACCGTGGCTAAAGCGGTAGTGTCCGCGACTCTGAGGCGGCAGTTCGAGGGTTCGAACCCCGTTACAGTCTGAGGTTAACAAGGGCACGCACTCAGGGTAAGGATTACATCTGCCAAAACAAGTCCTTCGCAAGAAGGCAAACCGTCCTAGCTCTTGGTAGAAAAGGGAGTCCGGAATATATATATATATATATATATATATATATATATATATATATATATATATATATATATATATATATATATATATATAATCAGTGTATATTGTGAGTAATCATTTCCATTCACGATAAAAAGTACCCATTTGCAGTGTAAAGCAGGAGTGCAGAGGCGATGTACTCATGGTAAAGTATGTATTTGCACTATGAAGGAACAGTCATTTGCAGTGTAATAATGAATTGCAATCTAAATTTAGCATTAATATCTACAATTGGAATGTAATATTGGACTATAATGTAAATTAATATCTGCAACTGTAGTATGAATAATGGATTGCAATTTACAGTGTGATTAATATCTCTATTTACAGTGTAAAATATAAACTGATATTTATATCACTACCAAGGTAGAGATTTGTAACTTATAACCTTTGACATATAGTGCTAAGATATTTTGCCCTTGAACTCGGTTAAACAGCTTTTTTATTCAGGTTGAGAAGGGGGAGGGGGGGGGGGTCAGCGATATTGCATATGCAAAATTACATATATTACTCTTTCTTATGACTACGTACCCTCGGACGTGGTTAGGTGAGATGGTAATGGGACATTCTGGCGGGGAGTATGCATTATTATTATTATTATTATTATTATTATTATTATTATTATTATTTTTATTATTATTATTATTATTTTTATTATTATTGTTATTATTATTATTATTATTATTATTATTATTATTATTATTATGTTATTATTTTTATTATTATATTCACCAACTACTTATCTATGTATATATCTAATCTCTCTCTCTCTCTCTCTCTCTCTCTCTCTCTCTCTCTCTCTCTCTCTCTCTCTCTCTCTCTCTCTCTCTCTCTCATATATATATATATATATATATATATATATATATATATATATATATATATATATATATATATATATATATATATATATATATATATATATATATATATATAACACTGAACTGTTACCTTACAGTCTAAAATGGAGGGAAATGCCCATTAAATAAAACAACTAAAATATATATATATATATATATATATATATATATATATATATATATATATATATATATATATATATATATATATATATATA
>JAXCGZ010010192.1:32500-42677 GCA_037179515.1 Halocaridina rubra | reverse complement strand
ATTAAGTAAAATAGCATTTTATACTGTTATATTGCTATAATGTTTTTTTTTGTTTGCTGTTATTGTTTAATTGTTTTGATGTTTTAAATAAATCCTTTGTGTACATGTATAAATTCGTTCTTGATAATTTAAATGGATTGTTCTGTCATTTTCAGATGAAGATGGGTCTAGGTGTGACCAGAAATAATAAACAAGGAGTGGGGGGGGGTGCAAGATCAACAAGTGGAGTATTTTCCATTATGTTTTCCAATTCATAAAAATTTAAGATATCCTAAAGGAAAACTTACTTCTTCAGTTATATTTTATTATTATTATTATTATTATTATTATTATTATTATTATTATTATTATTATTATTATTATTATTATTATTATTATTATTATTATTATTATTATTATTATTATTATTATTATTTTTATTATTATTATTATTATTAATATTATTATTATTATTATTATTATTATTATTTTTATTATTATTATTATTATTATTATTATTATTATTATTATTATTATTATTATTATTATTATTATTGTTATTTTTTTTTTTTGTTATATCTGTTTTTCCCTTGCGTGTCGTGAGAGTCGACAAGTTAAGGCAGAGCGAGGGGACTGGACATCCCTCCTCTGTCTTTTCTTTTCTCCAAAAAGCCAAGGATATTTTGCCTTGTCTCAGCAACTCCCCTAATTAGGGAAAAATGTCTCATGTATATATATAGATCATAATTATTATTGCTGCTCCTGGTGCTGTTGGTGCTCTTGGTGGTTCTGCTGGTGCTGTGCTGGTGCTACTTCTGCTGCCGCTGCTGCTGCCACCACCACAGCTGCCGCTGCCACTGCCCCCGTTGCCGCTCCCACTGCTGCCACCGCTTCTGTCTCCACCTCTATTGCTGACTCTACTGCTGCTGTTCTGAGTTAAACTCTAGAATTTCTTTCAAAATATTGATGTCTTGGGAGCCCATAAATTACTTTGCACTTCTGGGAACCCAATCCAAAAAAGTACTGCAAATATATCTTGGGTTACATTGCAATAGTAAATATATGTTTGAGGATAAGCTTAGTATATTACTATATGCTACTTAAAGCATAGAATTTCCTATAAATGAAGGAAATATGTTTAAGCCTATTGGTAATGTGTTATATCTACATGAAAAAAGGTTTCGAGAAATTACTAAAAATCATAAATTTATTGATAAACACAGTATAAAAGGAAGAAGGAAATATTATTTAAAAACCTAATTAGCTAAATTATTTCAAAATAGGTTGGTAACATAGGAATAAACATACCTTTTCTTTGGGCATGATTTTTTTTCATATTAACACTTTGAATTTGTATATTCTTGTTGAATAAGTGCATTTGTTAGGCATACTAGCCAGTAGATTTGGGTAATTATACTTCATGGAGTATTTGTCTCTAAAAATAATACATGAATGTTGAGAGGGGTGTTACCCAACAAATGTCTGCATACATGACAGGAGTAATAATCAAGTGATTAATTATTTAGTATGCAGAAATAAATTCCAATTTTGTTGCACATTCTTGGATTCTCTTGGTTTTCCATGAATAACTTCTCTATTTATGAACTGAATTGAATTGAAACAAAGAGAAGACGGGATCATCACCCTGAGGGCATTCTTCCCCATCTATTTATAAATATGAAAGTAAAATTGAAAATGAGACATATATGAGAACACCTGAAATTTCGCATTAACATATACAACGAATAAATCCTACTGTTAAAAATTTTCCCTTTAAAACAATGGAGATTTTACTGGCAGCAGCGGCTGCCAATACTTTTCCATAAAATATACTGATCTCCGTAAAATGTCTTGCAAGATATTGTCCATAAACTTTACAATCTCCGTAAAATACTTCACATAAATTTTCTTGCAAAACTTACAGAGAACCGTAAGATGTTTTACATGCAGCTTTCCGTAAAATTTAAAATTTTTTGTATAATATTAAAAGTATGATTTTCCATTTAATTTACTATCGGAAATGTGTTGTACATCAAAATCTCCGTAATATATACTGATCCCTGAAAAATGCCTTAAACATTACTTCCAGCAGTATTTTGTATTTAAATTGGAGTTCATGATTGGAAATACTGCTTGCAATTTAATTTTGAAGATGTAATGTCTTAGTGAGATGTGCATGTTTTTCTTGAATTGAAATGGGATATATAGTAGGACCATTAACTATATATTCCGTATTTTTATGGAAAGTATTAATCAAATTTCATAATTTTTTCCATGAAACTATGGAGTACATAGTTAATGGTCCCACTATAAATCTCGTTTTAATTCAAGAAATAACATACTCATCTCACTAAGATATTGCATCTTCAAAATAAATTGCAATTAGTACTTCCAATCATGAACTCCAATATAAATACAAATTGCTATTGGAAGTAATGTTTAATTCCTACAATACCTTCAGTTTAAATTACATTGATGTGACTTATTCCCATATCAGTTTTGAATTAATGAGCACTAATTCCATAAACAATATCATAAATCATATTTATTACAAAATTCTTCAATCATTTTGACTGATTACAGTCACTCAAAGTCTGATCCCGGTGTCACTTAAATATATGGGCTCTTGAAAGTAAGTACCTTTACATGAACATCTTTAAGATTTATCATTTAGCACAGACCACGTAGATCACTTAGACTGTATGATAATGAACAACAGATGCATGGGAAAAGATTTGGTGGTCTTTAATGAGAGCCTGAAATTAGTAGTCTATCAATGGCCTACTGTACCATACTTACAATATGAGGGTTAACAGAAAACATCAAAGAACATTCATTAACACTTTACTGAATCCTTAACATACAAAAGAATCATAGCCAATGGGTAAGCAGGGTATTTGGAAGAAACAACAACTTATTATTGCATTCACCATACACCAATACTTATAAATTATGGTGATTCTTAAATTCTTGAAAGTGATGAAAGAACGATGAAAGTATATCAATAGTAAAAAAAACAGAAAGAAATACATTGAATATTAAGTTCTTATAAGTTAGTCTGTAATCATCTCTTATCACCAACATTCTCGCCCATTCCACATCAGCAACAGTAAAAGAATATTTATTCATATTCCATCATACTGTATTACCAGCACCTCCCAAAATGACATACTTTGCTACAACTCGCAGCAAAAGCTGTTAACCAAACAAACCAAAATAAAAAAAATCATGTGGCACCATTACTGCGATAATAGCATAATTAATATTTATAATACACTGTTCATTATAAACCAAAATAATAATAACCATGCGGCACCATTACTGTGATAATAGCATAATTAATATTTATTTTTCACTGTTCATTACATACACTCATGTTCAGTCATGGACATATGGGTGACATAGGAAACATTTAACAGACATCCTCTAGTTGTGAGCTATATAAAATTTTTATTTTAATGTAAAGATGCATTTTCTAATAAACAGTGAGATATGACTGCGCAGGATTGGGGGTGCCCCACAAACTCTAAATGCTATTATCTCAATTTTCTATGTGTATTGCTTGCTCCACTAAAGCTAAGGGTGCCTCAAGTCTAGAGTACAGAAAAAAAATACTCAGGAATAACATCAACTATTAACAAATATTTCATGAAAGAAATTGCACTGGCTAACGCTAAAACTAATCTCTCCATTGAATGTCTGCAAATGAGTTAATCAGTGATAGAACCTTTGGGTGAACTGGAAAATGGTGGGTGCAATTTTTCTTATTCTCTGCTTCATTTCCCTTACCCGGATTGATACCAACTAAACATCTGTAATACATAAACATTTTTGTACGTGCATTCCACGTCTATTTTCTTTACTACATGCCATTAACAACAACTGTCATAAGCTTGGTGTTTGCATTCATCAAACCAAGGTAGAGAACTTAACCACATATGCAGAGAAGAAAGAGTGTTTGTTGAACACAATTGTGTGCTGAGATATAATTCAATTAGTTCTGTTCTGAAACAGAACAGCATTTGATAGGAAGTGCCATTTCATATTATGGATTATGCTGAATAAAGAGGAATGGAGACTGCAAAAATTGTCAGATCATACTTAAGGTCAGAGAGATTAAAGAACTTGTTTTTGAAAGAGGCACAAATACTGTTTGTGCAGAGACTGAATGAAAGTAAGAATGTCAGAGCTTTCAAGTATCTGGGTAGTGTAGTAAAAAAAAAGAAAGTTGTATAAATAATGAAGTGAAGGAAAGGTTGAAGTGTGTTGGGGGTAATGACTGACACCAGAAATATCAAAAAGTGAAAAGGACATTGGCTGATGTTGTGTTGGTAAGAACTCTTCCGCATGGAAATGGAACTAGGACATAGCTTTTTTGACAGAAGACTAAGCTGAAAGCATTGGAAATGAGCTGTTTGATAGGTTCATATGGAATTGCAATGTTGAATCGACATACAAATGACTGAGTACTGGAGGAAGTGGGTTTTGAGGTGAAGATTGTGGGAGTTCTGGAGAGAAATATATTCATGTGGTCCGACCATGTGGAATGGATGGATGATGCAAGACTGATCAAGAGAGTGTGGTGGTTGAAAGGCACAGAATGGGTAGACCAAGGACCAGATGGATATTTGGAGGAGAATAGTGTGAAGACGAAAATGAATTCTATGGACATGGTCACTCTTTTATGGGGAGAAGAATGCATGAAGATTCATTTGAGACCACCCCACCATCCTTGCAGCATTAGATGATAAAAAGGAGGACAAATTTCTGTTAATATTACTTAAGAGTTACTATTCAATAAAGTAACCCTAGATATCATATGACAGACATGATTTGGTAAGCATTTTACAGATGAAAGAACTTAGGCAACATAAGCTGTTTCAAGAATGTATTTGACATAAGAACATAATCAATTAAATACATACCTTAGTATAAATTCAAGTGTGGCATCAGCCTCTGTAGTGTAACAAATATTGAATATATATAATAACAAGAAAACAGCATTGACACCCCAACAGTGAAGCTGGTTATTTTGTTGTTCACAGTTATTCAAACGATGGCAACCTTTCTGCCATTAACAGTGGATCACCTGAAATTAATATCCTATGTTAGAGCAATCTACTTATGTAAGTTTCAGTTGTTTCTCCTTCATTAAGGAGACATAATTACTTTTATTATTCACTCTGGTTAACACAAGATGATCTTTCTGTTAGCGTATGATGAAAGCTTTCTAAATAAGCAACAAAAGTGTCATCATCTCTGGCAAGTTCTGTTTAACACTGAACACAATCACGTTGAATCAATTTTCGAAGCCGTTGTAATGCCTCTGGTTTAACCGACATATTGAAAAAGCAAAAAAAAAACATACAAAACAGCAAAAAAATAGTTGATGTAATTATGTTATCAATGAAAGCACGATCTTCTTTACACGTCCACAATGCAACAAGCATTCACTCTGTAAATGTATCATAAGAAAATCGTCCAAAAATTTCAGTATAATAGCCCTCAGTCAGTTTCGTCAATCCTCAGTATAAAACGCTCTCCATCAACTAAACGATACTGTTCAGTTAAAAACCGTAATTGGATAATGTAATATAAAACGCATTATTCCTGCTTTAAACGACACTGTTCACCCAGCAGGAGATGGGCCAATATAATCTGTTATTTTACGTAATCAAGCAAATCAATGCGACATTATAGACTTCGATAAATGTGAAAAATATTTAAACACACAAATCCCCAACTAATAAGCACTATTCACCTAACAGAAATTGGGTACTATTTCCTAATTTACTATGTGGATGTATATTTCGTTTCCACAAAGAGACAGAGACTTTATCCACTCTGGAAAACATACACTAATATATTTCAAAAACCACTTAAATTTAATAGCTATGCTCGCAAACTTCAAGCAATGCATTTTATTTGCTGAAATATAGACGGATTTAACCGTACAGTTTCTCACTCTAAATTATTCAACAAGGTGGGAATCTATCTAAAATGTGCACTACCTTGTCACCTTTATTACATTAATTCCTATCCGGTTTGAAGGACCAAAAGCTGTGGAATATTTCATATATATTATTAACCTTCGATTTCATGACGCCCTTAATTCGGAAATCCTGACACGGCTTCGGAAAAAGGCCTACAAACGATCTCAAAATTATATTCTCTACCAATAAAAACATAATTAATATTACATGGATAAGTATGCATGTAAATATTTATAAGGGGTTCGTGAACCTCTGATATGTAAATAAGTAAATAAACTTCCCTCACCTTAAAGTAAAACTTCCACATCAAACAAACAAACGTTTATTTCCATTTTAATGCAATGGCTATTCTTTTACAAAACAAAGAATACACTTAAAAGTAGACATGTAATTAAGCAAAATGTTAACTGAAAATGAAGATTACCTTGGCTTAGCAGATACGTATAAAATTATAATAACAATAATCACACTCTAATAATATGTTTACAATTTAATGTTAATAATAAAGTAGTAATGGTAATACTCGATACAGGATCGTTATTATCAACATTACCGTATTTGTGTTCCTTACGATGAGAATAATTAGTTTTCAACTTAGAAGGCGATATCTATTTAAAAAAAAAGTAAATGTTAAGGGAAATTGCATTAAATCATTAAGTTTGATCAGTGAGTGAGCAGGAATTATTTGTCCAAAAGAAAACTATGTAGCTTGCCTTTGAAAGCTGTGAAGGAGGATGAATTTTTAAGATGTTCTAAAATATTGTTTCGGGGTGTTGGTCTTTAATAGTGATCATCTTTGAACCTGCATCTGTCTTTGTTCTCTGAATAAGGAGCTCACTACTCAGTCTTGTATTGGTTTCCCTTATATCCCTGATTGCTTTGAAATTAAATATCCAGCCATAAAAATGATGGTTCAAAATTTTGTATATAAAAAATGTATATTGTTTTCTGAATGCAGCCACCATTTTTTTTGAGAGCTGGTGTGATGTGGTCATATTTTCTTATTCCTCCTAGGCAACTCGAGTTTCAAAATTAATAACCTTCTGTATTCTATCTATCTGAGTCTTATTAGTAGCTAACCATGAATGGTGCAATAGTTAATGTGACTTAGGGCTAGAGATTCAACAACAGTTGTTCGAGTGGTAGTATCAAAATTGTCTTTTATACGTGATAAGTACATTAATGTTCCTGTAACCTTTTTGCATTCTTTATCCATATAAGAATCAAACTAGCCTGCTGGCTAGTACAGTGGTAACGCGCTGGCTTCGCATTCACGAGGTCGAAATATCGGTTCCCGTCCAAGACCGAGAGTTTAAGCTGTTTACTGGCAGGAACAGCTGTGGTTGGACACCACAGTGGGGGGTTGGGGCTTGCCCTGGCTGACGATTACCCTTTGTATTGAAATGGAAATAAAGTTTATTTGTTTGTTAAGTTTTGTTTAGATTTTGCTATGTATTGTTAGGAGTAAGGACATTGCCGCTAAAATTAATTATGTTTTCTGGAATTTGTGCTATAAACAAGCATTGTGTTTTACTTTCGTTAATTAACAGCCCAATTTCTTGAAAATAGGTTTTAATTTTTGACAGAGTGTTTTCTGCTCTTAAGGTTAGCTCTGGGAGATTATTAATATCACCACTAGGGAGTAGCTGAGTGTCATCAGCATATTATACAACCAGACACTCAGGAATGAATCAAAATAGATCATTTACATAAATGAAGAGGAGGATAGGACCAAGGACTGATCCTTGTAAAACACCTAATGTTACATTTTTTGGAGTAGAGATAATGCTGTTGAGACGGATAAACTGTTTGCTAGTAGATAGATACTCTCTTACCAGGTCGGGTCAATATTTAGATTAGTACATTCATTAATAAAAAATTCATGGTTTACACTGTCGTAGGCTTTTGATAAGTCTAATACTACAAGCAGATAGATTTTTTCATATCTTTGTTGTTATAAATACCATTAGTAACTTTGAACAGTGTAGTTTCTGTCGAGGGTTTTGTTTGAAACCATGTTGGTTAATAGCCAATAGTCTGTTTGTTTCTAGATATGACATTAGTTGGCATGCAACCATTTTTTCTAATATTTTAGAGAAAATGGGTAGCAGGGAAATGGAATGATAGTTTGTCACATCTCCTCAGTACCCTTTTTATGCAGAAGTATTACATGTGATTTTTTTCAAGAGTCAGAAAACCTTTTAGTAATAATGGAATTGTTTATAATAGCTATAATATAAGATACAATCATGGGTAGAGCATCTTTGATTAATTGAAATGGTATATCATCTGGACTAAAAGAGCCAGAGTTTCTTATGCTCTTTATGGTAAGAATTAGAGTAGCACAATCGACAGGAATGATCTTGAAGTAATCTTTTTGTTTGCATTGGAAGGATTGCCAATTAAGTAATTACTTATGTTCACTGAGTTGATGTTCTCTTGCGTTTTCTCATGTGTATTTTTCCCAATGTTAGCAAAACAGATATTAAAGTTTTCTGCTTTATCTGTCAAATCCGTAACATTTTCATAGCTTTCTGATGTAATATTTCCATTTGGCATCATGCCTCTTATCAATTTCCATGTTGCCTCTGTATCCTGTCTAGAGTCATTAAATTGTGTTTTGTAATTTTTTTTTTACTTATATCGATGAGGGAACTGATACGTTTCTTTTCTACTTTGTAATGTTCATGGAGTGTCATATCATATCTATTAATTTTTAGCTCTTTTTGTATTTGATTTCTGATTTGCATTGCCTCTTCAATGTCATTAGTTAGCCAGGGGCCTGATTGGCGTTTTTTTTTCTTGTTACAATGGCTGCACAACTATAAACGCATTCACAGAAGACTTTTGTTAGAATTTCAACCTGCAAATCGACGTTATCAGTGTTTATTATACCATAAGGTGCATTTCCGTTGTTGCTTAATGTTTCACAAAAGATATCAGGGGAGTAATTTTGTAGGCACCAGAATGTCTTGAAGAAAGGCTCCCTTTTGGGCTTGTTTATGTTTAGCATAACAATGTTGAGCTCGTGATCTGCAATTGGGCAGGGAAATATGTCGCAATAGGATATACGTTCCACTTTATTTGTTATCAGAGCAATCAGAGTTTTAGAATTAAGGGTAATGCGGGTCGATTTTGTCACAATGTGTGTTAACTTTACAGTGTTGATAACCATTTCAATTTTGTTATCTGCTGAGAGCAAGTCATCATTAAAGTCACCAAGCATGTATATGGGTTTATGGCGCACACAGATATATCTGAATGATTCTAGCAGATGAGTAAATGAACTGGAAGGAGCTTTTGGATGACAGTAAACAGACCCTATAATGAAAGATGGAAGTTTCTGATACTGCACAGTGATCCATATATCTTTGAGCTCATCAATTTTCTCTAGACCTGTGGTTATTTCTGATGCACAAAAATAATTTCTAACATAAATACAGACCCCACCCCCTCGTCCATGGTCATCACAAAGTATTTTGAACTCTGGAATATGCATATATTTATTTTCAGTTGTAGTAAGAAGCCAAGTTTCACTTACACAGAGGATATCTATGATGGGGTCTTTTGTTAACATTATTATATCCTCAAAATGAGCAAGAAGGCCCTGGGAGTTCAAATGCACTAATGCTACATTCTTACCATGCTTCATCAGGGAGGTATCCATAGTCCTATTTGTAATTTGTTCCTGGATTTGTCCATGGTTTATTTCGACTGTGTGATACTGCTGGAAATTCCTCATCATATTATGTTCTGGGGTAGTCCATGGATCCTGGTGTCTGTACCTGCTATTGTATGAGTAATGCTGACTTGAGTATATGCCATGGTATGATTGGGACTTCCCAAAGTTTGCATGCCTAGGTAAGAATCCAGATGATTATGTTCATTGATGTGAGTAAAAAGAGCCGAATTTTCTTGATTATGTCTTACTGCTCTCTATAATCAAGAAAATTCGGCTCTTTTTACCCACATCAATGAACATAATCATCGGATTGACTGGAGTGGTGCCACTATGCTATTTAAAAGTACCTGTCAATTCAAACGGAAAATAGTGGAATCTTCCCTCATTGAAATGAAGGACAATTTTAATCTATCTAGGGGGCAATGGACCCCTGACATAATTGATAAAGCCCTCCTGAAGCGCTGCCTCAACGAAGTTATCCCTCAAGATAAACCCCCAACCAGATTGTAGTCGTTATTGTGTA
>JAXCGZ010010192.1:17500-25000 GCA_037179515.1 Halocaridina rubra | reverse complement strand
AGAAGATAAAATCAAACAGCTGAATGACAACATAAATGAATTAGATATTATTTCACTGCTCTCTTCTGAGAGAGACGAGATTGCAGCTTGGAATGTCCAGATTAAGGAAAACATTGAACAGTTTAGAAAAGTGTTCCAGGAGCTGAATATGGAAAATGATGCCATGAAAACTTCCTTTGCTGATAAACTAAAGGGGAATGTGGCAGTAAAAGAGGCTGTAAAGGTGGTGGCACTGGAAATCATACAAACAGTTGACTATAAAGAGACAGTAATCGAAAAAATGAAAGACGTTGTGATGGAAAGGGCAAACCCACACATCAAACAGGCACTTGATAAAGAGAAGACAATGGTAATCTCAGGCATAAGCGAATCCCAGGAGCCAACATGGCAGGGGAGACTTGAAGAAAATAAAGCTAGGGTTGTAGACCTGATAAGAAAGCTTGGAGTAGTTCGTGGTCCTGAGGATATTGTAAACATACACCAACTAGGCAAATATTCGAGGGAAGGAAATCCGAGACCAACAAAAGTAACCTTTGAGAGAGGGGAAACATGTAGGGAAATATTGCTGAGAAAAAAGTCTAAAACAAACAAACAAACAAACAAACAAACATTTATTTCCACTTTGTACAATGGATATTCAACATTAATAGTAACTTATAAGTAGACATGTAATTAAACTAATAAATAAGAGGGTTAGACATATTGTTAAATTAAATGTAGCTTTCATAGAAAATAATAATGCTGTAATAAAAATGTTAACAATAATGTTGATAATAAAGTGTTAAGTATGCCACTAGATACAGGATCGTTATTATCGGCATCATTTCCATATTTGTTTCCTTACAATGAGAATAATTAGTTCTTAATGAGCAGCAACTATTGGTCCAAAAGAAAACTATATAGTTTGCCTTTGAAAGCTGTGAAGGAGGATGCATTTTTAAGATGCTCTGGAATATTATTCCAGAGTGTTGGCCCTTTGATAGTGATCATCTTTGAACCTGCTTCTGTGTTTGTTCTGTGAATAAAGAGCTCACTGCTCTTTCTTGTGTTGGTTCCCCTTATATCCCTGACTGTTTTTAAATCAAATAGCCAGCTAGGATAATGATGGTCCAAAATTTTGAATACAAAAACATAAATAGCATAAGCAACCTTATTTTCTGCCCGCAGCCACCCAAGTTTATTGAGAGCTGGTGTGATGTGGTCATATTTTCTTATTCCTCCCAGGGCAACTCGAGCTCCAAAATTAATAAGCTTCTGTATTCTGTTTATCTGAGTCTTAGTGGTAGCTCCCCAAACAGTTGTGACTTAGGGCTAGAGATTCAACAACAGTTATTCGAGTGCTAGTCTCAAAATTGTCTTTTATACGTGATAAGTACATTAATGTTCCTGTAACCTCTTTGCATACTTTATCTATGTGGGAATCAAACAACATGTGGTTATCAAAGTGAATTCCTAGGTTTTTGACTGTTTTGCTAGGTGTGATAATATTGTCGCAAAAATTAATTGTTGTGTTTTCTGGAATTTGTGCTATGTGGAACCTTGAACCAATAAATATGCCATGTGTTTTACTTTCGTTAATTAACAGCCCAATTTCTTGGAAATAGGTTTTAATTTTTGACAGAGTGTTTTCTGCTCTTAAAGTTAGCTCTGGGAGATTATTAATATCACCACTAAGGAGTAGTTGAGTGTCATCTGCATATTGTACGACTAGACAGTCAGAAATGAAAGAAGATAGATCATTTACGTAAATGGAGAAGAGGATAGGACCAAGTACTGATCCCTGTGAAACACCAAATGATAAATTTTTTGGCAAAGAGATAATGTTGTTAAGACGTATGGACTGTTTACGATTAGATAGATACTCGCTAAGCCAGCTTGGTACAGTATTTAAGTTAATACATTTACTTAAAAGAATTTCATGGTTTACACTGTCGAAGGCTTTTGATAAGTCTAATAATATAAGCAAAGATATTTTTTTCATATCTATATTATTATATATACTATTCGTAACTTTAAGCAGTGCAGTTTCCGTCGAGAGTTTTGGTCTGAAACCATGTTGGTTAATCGTTAGTAGTCTATTTGATTCTAAATATGACATAAGTTGGCATGCAACAATTTTTTTCTAATATTTTAGAGAAAATGGGTAGCAAGGAAATGGGACAATAGTTTGTCACATCTTCTCTGTCCCCCTTTTTATGCAGAGGTATTACATGTGATATTTTCCAAGAGTCAGGAAACTTTTTAGTAATAATGGAAGTGTTCATAATAGTTAGAATATAGGATGCAATCATGGGTAGAGCATCTTTGATGAACTGAAATGGTATACCATCTGAACCATAAGAGCCAGAGTTTCTTAGGCTCTTTATGGTAAGAATTAGGGTAGCACAATCGATAGGATTTATCTTGAAGTACTCTCTTGTGTTTTCATTGGAAGAATTGTCATTTAAGCAATTACTCATATTCACTGAGTTGATGTTTTCTTGAGTTTTTTCATATGTATTTTTGCCAACGTTAGCAAAATAGTTATCAAAGTTATCTGCTTTGTCTTTCAACTCCGTAATATTTTCATAACTTTCTGAGGTACTCTTTTCATTTGGTATCATGCTTCTTATCACTTTCCATGTTGCTGCTGTATCATGTCTAGAGTCATTAAATTGTTTTTTGTAAAAGTCTTTTTTACTTACACTGATGAGAGATCTGACACATTTCTTTTCTGTTTTACAACGTTCTCGGAGAGTCATATCATATCTATTCATTTTTAGCTCTTTTTATATTTGATTTCAGATTTGCATTGCCTCTTTGATGTCATTAGTTAGCCAGGGGGCTGAGGGGCGGGTTATTTTTTATTGTTACAATGGGTGCACAACTATCTAAGCATTCAAGGAAGACTTTTGTTAAAATCTCAACCTGCAAATCGACGTTATCTGTGTATTTAATTCTAGTAAGTGCATTTGTGTTGTTGATTAATGTTTCACAAAAGATATCAGGGGAGTAATTTTTTAGACACCGGAATGTCTTGAGGAGAGGCTTCATTTTCGGCTTGTTTATGTCTAGCATAGCAATGTTCAGCTCGTGGTCTGCAATTGGGCAAGGAACTACGTCCCAATAGGGTATACTTTCCACTTTATTTGTTATTATCAGATCTATAAGAGTCCTAGAATTAGGGGTTATGCGGGTCGGTTTTGTCACTATTTGTGTTAACTTCACAGTGTTGATCACCCTTTTCATTTTGTTATCTGCTGAGAGCAAGTCATCATTAAAATCATCAAGTATGTATATGGGTTTATGACGCACACAGATATTTCTGAATGTTTCTAGCAGATAATTGAATGAACTGGTAGGTGCTTTAGGGTGACGGTAAACACACCCTACAATGAAAGATGGAAGTTTCTGATACTGCACAGTGATCCATAAATCTTCGAGCTCCTCAGTTTTTTCTAAACCTGTGGTTATTTCTGATGAGCTAAAATAATTTCTAACATAAATACAAACCCCACCCCCTCGGCCATGGTCATTGCGAAATATTTTAAACTCTGGGATATTCACATATTTATTTTCAGTTGTAGGAGGAAGCCATGTTTCACTTACACAGAGGATGTCTATGTTGTAGTCTTTTGTTAGCATTATTATTTCCTCAAAATGAGCGAGCAAGGACTCAGCGTTCACATGTACTAATGTTACTTTCTTACCATGTTTCATTGGGGTGGGATCCATAGTCATAGTTGTAGTTTCGACTGTGTGATTCTGCTGGGAATTCATCATTGTAGTGTGCTCATTAGACGATACAGAACACAGGAAGAGATGGGAAACATCAAAAACTTGTTGGAAGAGGCAAGAAGGTTAAATGAGGAGAGAAATGAAGAAGGGAAGATAAATTTTCATTTCAGAGTTCTTCCAGACAAAGGGGAGGTAAAGACGATAATGACAGAAGATCAGGGGATGGGACCTCATGAAGATGGGCTCTTCAAAATGTAAGGTAATGAGAATGGGTACAGGTGCAAGAAGGCCCAAGCTTGACTACTCGGTGGCTGGAGTACAACTTCAAGAGACAGAAAATGAGAGAGATCTAGGAGAAAACATACTGGCAGATTTGTCTCCAGAAATACATATAAATGGCATAGTAAGGGCAGCATATGCATTCTTATCAAATGTAAGGGTAGCCTTCAGGCACATGGACAAGGAAATGTTCAGAAATATTTATGTAACCTATGTGAGGCCAAAACTCGAATATGCAGCCCCCTTTTGGAATCCGCACTTGAAAAAGCACATAGCTAAGCTTGAAAAAGTTCAAAGACATGCCACGAAACTGGTGCCAGAAATACGCAATCTCAGTTATGATGAGAGGCTGAGGGAATTAGACTTACCATCACTCGAAGCTAGAAGAGTGAGGGGGGATATGGTGACAGTCTTTAAATTCCTTCATGGTTATGATAGAGTGGATAGGGATCGATATTTTGATATGGCTGGCTCTAGAACTAGAGGTCATAGTTTGAAGCTTCGTAAGAAAACTTCTTTGCAGGATGTAAGGAAATACTTTTTCATTGTAAGAGTAGTTGATAATTGGAATTGGCTAAGCGAGGAGGTTGTTAATGCTATCTCAATCCATAGTTTTAAGGACAGGTATGATAAGTATCACTAAGTATAAAATGGAACCGATCAGGAGACGGGAAGATACGAGCTTTGGGCTCTTTCCCGTAAACACAATTAGGTAATCACAATTAGGTAATCACACAAATGCTGATGGATTAGCGGGTAAGGCAGTAGAATTAAAAGATAGGATTCAAAACAGTAAGGCAGATATAGTAGCAATTACAGAGACTAAGTTGAGTGGGGACATAAACAGTGTCACAGTTTTTCCTAAGGGCTTCAGAATATTAAGGGTTGAAGGATCTGAGAGGACTGGTGGAGGGATAACACTGCTCATAAGTGAATGGATTCAAATTGAAGAAATAAACTTGGCTATAGAAAGTGAGTTCAAGGAATTTCTTGTTGCTTGCATAAATACTGGGTCAGAGAGCATTATAATAACTGTTATATATAACCCACCAAGGAACCAGAATAGGCTAGAGGTTTACGAGGAAAGTCATATAGGTACTATTGAAGTCATAAACTCAGTTGTTAACATGGCACGGGAGAGAAAATGTAGGATTTTGATTATAGGAGATTTTAATCATAAAGAGATAGATTGGATAAATCTTGACCCACACAGTGGTGAGGGCTCATTCGGGGCAAGATTCTTATAGTGCGTACAAGGGAATTTCCTACACCAACACGTAATGGAACCAACGATGGCCAGGGGTGGGGATGAGCCATCACTACTTGATCTAGTATTCACAGATAATGTGTTGGATATTGATAATATGGAGTATGAACCACCAATTGGAAAGAGTGACCACTGTGTGTTGTTGATTGAGTATATCGTTGAAGATATTCTGCCTGAGAGTAGAGGCACTGAGGACATGAGGAGGAACTATCTGAAAGGAGATTACATCAAAATGAATGAGCTTTTTGCAGTTATTGACTGGAGAACCTTATTTTACAACAAATCTGTCCAAGAAATGTATGACATCTTTTGTGAGAAATATGGGAAGATAGTAGATTGCTGCATACCTGTCACCAAAGTAGGTGTAATTCATGCCAGAGAGAAATGGTTCGATAATGAGTGTAAAAGAGCTAAGGAGTGGAGAGACAAATGCTGGAAAAGGTATGGGAGGAGAAAAAAAACATAAATGCCTGGCAAACCAACAAAAGAGCAAGAAATGACTACCTAAGTAAAAGGAGAGAGGCAGAGAGAGACTATGAAAGGGACATCACCAGGAAGGCTAAAGAAAATCCCAAGCTTTTCCATAGCTTTATCAGAGGAAAACTGAAGGTAAAAGAACAGGTTTTAAGGCTAAAGAGAGCGGATGGAAGTATCACTGAGATGGATGAAGAGAATTGCAAAGAATTAAACAAGGAGTTTCAGTCAGTATTTACAGTAGAAAACACCCCACCCCCTCAGATTGCAGAGATAGAAGCACAAGGGCCGGTATTAGAGAACATCAACCTTACAGCCACAGAGGTATGCAAAGTGCTGATGGATTTAGATGTTCATAAAGCTACAGGTCCTGATGACATATTCCCTCATGTACTTAAAAAATGCACAAGCTCATTATCAGTGGCACTAAGTATCATATTTAAAAATTCACTGGAGTCGGGGGAGATTCCAAGATGCTGGAAACAAGCAAATGTGATACCTATCTTCAAAAAGGGAAGGGGGGATGCGGCTCTGAACTATAGACCAGTTTCCTTGACCAGCATAGTTTGCAAAGTTATGGAGAAACTACTAAGGAAACATATCTCGCTTCACTTGAAATCCTTCAGCTTTTTGTCAGTGAGGCAACATGGCTTCAGAGAAGGTAGATCAACAGTAACAAACTTATTAGGATTTTATGATGAGGTAAGCCGAATCTTACAGGAAAGAGAGGGCTGGGCAGATTGCATATTCCTAAACTTCCAGAAAGCGTTTGACACTGTTCCACATGGGAGACTTATTAGGAAGCTGCAAGCAATGGTTAGAATAGGTGGAAATGTTTTGGAATGGATAAAAACTTACTTAGAAGGAAGGGAACAGAGGGTTAGAGTAAGACACTCAGTGTCTGAATGGAGAAGAGTTAGTAGTGGAGTTCCACAGGGTTCAGTTTTAGGGCCATTTTTGTTCCTTGTATATGTAAATGACCTACCAGAGTCTGTAAATGCATTTATGAATATGTTTGCAGATGATGCAAAGATTGTGAAGAAAGTAAAAAAAGAGAACAATGGTAGAGAACTTCAGAAGGATCTAAATAGTCTGAATGAGTGGTCAGAAAAGTGGCTTATGAAATTCAATTCTTCAAAATGTAAGGTAATAAGAATGGGTACAAGTGCAAGAAAGCCCAAGCTTGACTACTCGGTGGCTGGAGTACAGCTTCAAGAGACAGAAAATGAGAGAGATCTAGGAGTAAACATACTGGCAGAATTGTCTCCAGAAATATATATAAATGGCATAGTAAGGGCAGCATATGCATTCTTATCAAATGTAAGGGTAGCCTTCAGGCACTTGTACAAGGAAATGTTCAGAAATATTTATTTAACCTATGTGAGGCCAAAACTCGAATATGCAGCCCCCTTTTGGAATCCACACTTGTACAAGCACATAGCTAAGCTTAAAAAAGTTCAAAGACATGCCACGAAACAGGTGCCAGAAATACCAAATCTCAGTTATGAGGAGAGGCTGAGGGAATTAGACTTACCTTCACTCGAAGCTTGAGGATTGAGAGGGGATATGGTGACAGTCTTTAAATTCCTTCATGGTTATGATAGAGTGAATAGGGATTGATATTTTGATATGGCTTGTTCTAGAACTAGAGGTCATAGTTTGAAGCTTCGAAAGAAAACTTCTTTGCAGGATGTAAGGAAATACTTTTTCAGTGTAAGAGTAGTTGATAATTAGAATTCGTTAAGCGTGGAGGTAGTTAATGC